>JBANSL010000014.1:75721145-75993645 GCA_037127255.1 Persicaria tinctoria | reverse complement strand
CTTTCCAAAATACGAGCTTGACAGGAAGAACATGGTGGATGAGTGAGTCTCAATCCCTCCCAATTTTACGGTACGTACATTGAATTCAAGGAGAAAGGGGTTACTCGATCGACAGGAATTCATTGCTCCGTGTGTGTGGGATGGCGTTTTTTTATTTAATAGTTAATTAATTAATTAGTGATATCGAATTTAATCTCAACCCTTCGTTAAATTCAATGGTTGCTATTAATTTATTAGGTAGATATTAGAAGATCTCTCATTAGGAGAGGATCCTAGTCCAAAGTATACTCCAAGGTGGCTAAGACAATAACTCATAGAGAAGGCATCAACAATATGTTCCTTTGATAGACTCTCACCTTAGCCTTAGCAGTGGGGGAACGCTCTCTTTGAAACGTGACCTAGCTGCCGCCGCCAACAGGCATCACCATCTTCAACCTACCTTCATCTCAACCCCCCCCCCCCCCCCCTCCGCCTCTACACAGCTTTCGTTGCCGCCCTTCATGTTTATGAATCAAGAGCTCACCAGCCGTCTCGCCTCACCTTCGACTTAGCCACCCACCGGCTTGTTCGGCCTCCTTCGCCGCCCTCTTGGCCCGCCGCCATGGCCTGTTTCCTTGGGTCGACGTCTACCGCAAGCTAGTCGCCGACTCCGTCACGATGGCCACCGATGCTCGGAGTTGTGAAATCACTTGCTGCATTGGTTGGTGTTCGCCACGTTTGAGTTTCCGACCTCCATCGCCGCCTTAATCGTCGGCCGACCTCCCCGACAATTTGGGCCTGCTGCCTATGCAGGCTTCCGCTGACCCGCGGCTCCGCCCACGGCCTTCATAAGGGTTTCACCCTCTTCATGACCGTCTCAGTCTTCCTTCCCACCAGTTTATACAAAAATGGGTTGTTTTTTCGTCCGTACTTTCATTCACTTTCTTGTTCATTGTTGCTCTTTTTAGCTTCTTTATCTCGTCCTCTATTTGAGCTTATCTTTGTGGTAAGCTGCTCACGATCTAGTTATCGTCCTTGAGGGTTGAGATGAGCGCGTGGGGTTTGATTTGGGCAATGATGTGGTTTGGGTTTGATTTTGTGGGTGGTGTACTGTGTTGTTCTTGTTGTGTTGCAGGCTTCTTGTGAGCGATGGTTGATTTGTCATGTTCGATGACGTCGTGGATGTGCGATCGACACCTGATGGCTCTTCTGAGCCCATAATCTGAGGTGTCCGCTAGTGTTCCCCAGAGTTCTCTGAGTGCGTTGTCTCTTTGGCCGATCGTTTCGTTCTTCTTTTGGCTTTTGATTTTCAGTGTAGGATGACTCATACGTTTTCTTGTATTTTAATTATTTCTGTCATTTGCTTCTGTATTTTACTTTCTGTCATTTGCTTCAGTTATTTGCTTCCTATTGTACATGATGGTTAGTCCATCTACCTACCGGCTTGTCCGGTCTCTCGGTTTCTCTAGGCTTGTCTAGAGAACCGAATTCTTATCTTGCTTCAAAAAAAAAAAAAAAGAGAAGGCATCAACTATGCAAGATATATAAAACTGTGATAGAGGGTGACTCTCTTATCATTATTGATCGTTTAAAATCTAAAGGCCGATGCCCTTGAGAAATTGAATTACTAATGGGAGATATTAAAAGGCAGATTCGGTAGTTTCATACCGTAGTCTTTTCTCATGTGCCCCGCGAGTGTAACAAGGCGACTAACAAGGTTGCACACCTTGATCGCTTTGTTAGTGGAGTTGCACTTGAGTTTCATTCAGATCTTATTGATCTCATCCGTCAAGATGCTATTGGTTATGATTTTTCCTGCCAAATTCTTACCTATTCAAAAAAAAAAAAAACTCCAATTTACGTCTATGCCCCCCAAAACATACCAAGTATACTACACTACTTAACTACCCGACTAAACCACCTTCTCTCTTTTACCCTCTGTTTGGCAACTGTGTTTTTTAGGGAAAAGAAGGGATGAGAAATTAGAAAAGGAAAAGGGAGTACTTTCCCATCAAATTGAACGATTACTCAAATTTGGGATTCCTTCCCTTTCTCTTAATTGATCACCCATACACCAAATTCATTTTCCCTTTCTAAAAATCTCATCATCCAAACGTCATCGTCCAAACGTAGTGTTAATGACTTGTACAAACACTCTAAAGATCGAGAGACGAGTTTTACAAGTTGCAACAATACAATTCGCCCAACAATCATCTTCTTAACAATTGATTTCGAGTTGAAATTTCCCCGACTGAAAAAAGAGAGTGCTCTAGTAGGTTGATATGCTTTGCTGATCGGCATAGCTTCGGACATTTCCAGCCGACAGTTAAATTGATGTGATTAATATAAATTTAAATTCTATTAATATACACAAACTTTTGGTGCCTATAAAGAAAAGCTGGTAGTCGATCTTTTCCTTCAAAGCCCCGTCCTTTGTATTGGACCGACACGTCCGACACTGTACATGCATAATGGATTCCCATTCCGTTTTATAGCTCTCCAATTAATTTTTGGGAAAATGGTAGAAAACCACCCCTTAAATACGTGTCTTTGCAGAAAACCACCCCTTAAAATTGAAATTGCAGAAAACCACCCCTTGAACCCATTTTGTCTATAAATCACCATTCACAACTGTTTTTTCCATTAACTTGCCGTTATAAACGGTGAAAAGTCATTTTTACCCCTCTATTTTAATGTTATTTTAATGAGAGAAAAGTGTATGAATTGAAATAAATTAATAAAATCTATTTATTCTTCCCTTATAATGTTATATTAATAGAATAACATATTTTTTCTCTGATTAAACGGAATAGATAATTATGTTTTATTAATTTATTTCAATTCATACATTTTGCTCTCATTAAAATAACATTAAAAGGGAGGGGTAAAAATGACTTTTCACCGTTTTTAACAGCAAACTAACGGAAAAAAAGATTTTGGGTGGCGATTTATAGGCAAAATAGGTTTAAGGGGTGGTTTTCTGCAATTTCAATTTTAAGGGGTGGTTTTCTGCAAAAGGTCATATTTAAGGGGTGGTTTTCGGTCATTTTCCCTTAATTTTTTTATATATATATATATTTTTTTAAAAGATGTTGGATTTGCGTTTTTATCAATTTCTATTTCCGCCTTCTTTGACATTGCTTTCTTCAACGGGTTGATAAACCGACGGTGTTTAATTAGGATGGGGTTCAATTCGATTATCATTCTCATAATCTCATTCATCGATAAATTAAATATACGAAAATTGCCGTTCATTTACATGAACAAATTAAGTCAATATATATACCTAGTAATTATGATTCTAAATTTTCTTAATATAATATAACACAAATCAATGAAAACATAATTTTCTTGTTATATCTTGACCCCGATTTGAACATTTTTATTTTTAATATTCTAAAAAAAAATCTTTTTTTTTTTGGCAGTGTTCTCAACAAAATTCTTTAATAACATTGGATTTTATGTATTGTTTGATCCGACTGAGAGTGTTTTAACTTTTCTGCATCATGATGTTAGGGGTCGGGCTATCCCCCGCTTGCTGACTACTTAACCCTTTTTAATATTTAATAAAAGCGCGGCTAGATGCGCGGAGAGCTCCGTCTCTCCTTTTGACAAAAAAAAAAATTCTAATTAAGCTGAACCAATAACTAACTAAGCACACCTTGGTGAGAACTGAGGTCACAAATGTAGACGTTAGAGTGCAGCTTTCATTTCACTTCACTATACTGTATTTTTCAATTATATATTCATTCCATTGTGATGCAGACACCACACTACAAAATGCACAATGATATCAATAAATATGAGTTATTCAGTGCCATTAAATTATTCGGGTGTAGTGGATAATTATTTGATTTTATTAAGATATATATAACCATAATAACGCATTGTGGATGGGTAACCAAACACTACAAATAAACACACTCTTCCGTGCTCTCGGCATTCACCCTATCTCTGTCTTCTCTGGGCCTCCTCAACTTCCTTACTGGTTGAAATGTCTTCTTATTGTGATTAGGTTCTTTTTTTTTTTTTGCTTCATTGTTGTATCATGACAGTTAGTCTAACTGCTATGGTTGGGCAACCAAATATTACAAATTATAAAGTAATACAAAAAAGTAGCCGAATAACTACTCACTGCAATTAAATAACTCGTCACAGAAATATTGATCGAGACACGTTTCAAATTCTTCTTTATATGACAATTTTGCATAATAGAGGGTGTCCCTAGCTGATCTTTTCCCATATTTAGGGTCTGTTACGTTTGGCGCGTCAGAAATTAATCTAACTTAAAATTAAAATCTAGATACAGTATAATTTTTGATGAAATTTTAGCCTTTGTAGATAGATTCAAAGACTAAATTCTTGTTTGACATGACAAAATAAACTCTAAAACTATTTTTTCGAAAATCGCAAAAAGCTTTGTCACAACCTCTTTAACAAGCTCCAATAAATTTGTACCAAACAGACCCTAGCTTACTAGCTGGTATGACCTTAGGTTTGTGACTAAAGACAATTCAAATTAAGTGGAAAAAAAAGTATTTTTATCTTCTAAATGCAAGCTTAACATGCATAGAGCTAGTTATAACATACTCCGTATAATAATAGTAAATTCATCTGAACCCAACAAAATACTATAATTAAATTAACAATAATAATCACATAAACACTAATACACCTTTTTCACATCTAAGTACTAATTAATCTTTTTATTACACGTAAAAAATATAGCATGTAAACACCGCCCATGTTTTGTAGTTTTATGCGCCTAAAATTTTAATTGCCTTTGTCAAGAGAGATCATATGTTCCATGAGAATCTTATTTTAAATATTTTCTCCCATCGTCTCCACGGTGATTGGTGAATGGTAGGACACATACAAATGCAATCATCATATATTAATGAATATATTAATATTAATTTTTATATGTTAAAAAAAAAAAGGCAAGCCCCACTTTAATGCATGCATGGATCATGGATGTACAATGAGATAAAGAAAAGAGGTGAGATGATATCACATATATTGCTTTTGACCAAATCTAGGTTACTATTATGTGGGTCATAAACATATTAAACGATCGAGTTAGAGATATACTACCTCCATCCAAAAATACATGGACTTTACTATTCATGTACGCTTTTTTAAGAATGTAAAAACTATATAAAATATTAACTTTTTTATTAATTTTTTTTTAATAATTATAAACTTATTGCTAAATAAGTTTATAATTATTAAAAAAAATTAATAAAAAAGTTAATATTTTATATAGTTTTTAGCTTCTAAAAAAGCGTGCATGAATAGTAAAAGTCCATGTATTTTTGGACGGAGGGAGTATTAGGGTTGTACATAAAGTGAAAATGTAAATTTTGATTAGTTGAAAATGTAAAATTTTATTGTAGATTAGCAACAATTTTAATGTTAAATTCTATTTTAATTATTGTAGATTAACAATAAGTTCTAACTGTGAAATCCGGTATAATTTTTTTTCAATTTCTTCCTATAGGTTTTCGGATTGAAATTTGGCTCCCTATGTCAATTATAATTGATAGATTACATAGGTCTTAATATTGTATAGTGGGCTAAAAGCCCATTAAGGCCCAATACCTTTGTAACCTATATATATGTTATATCAATGAATGGAAACCCTAAGGAGGACTTTACCACAGCAGCCCCGCCGCTGCCCTCTGTTCTTTCTTCAAAAAAAAAAACAACAACTTACCATGGCCTTCTACGATCACCAACGACCTCTCGTCAGGATGATTGCCCCTCCCAGTCATTTACAAAGGGGGCATTCCCCCATTGGAGCCCATCCACACGGCTACCCGGCCCCTCCAACGAGGTCATACCCGATCCAACAGGGACTCCTTGGGCCCTCTCCGCACCATCATCACGCCTTCTCCTCTATGCAGTCGACACCTTCAGACTCTTCTTGGTACATGGACACTGATGCCACCTCCCACATGACGAACTCCTCAGGTAACCTCTCATCTCTTTCTTTTAAGAGCTCTACCCTGTCACACCACCTCATGCGTCCAATCAGTCGTGTCCGGTCGCCCTCTCGGCATCCTCGTCCAGCCTGTGGCATGCACGCCTGGGCCATCCCAGCGCTGCCGTTCTAGATGTCCTCCGTTCCCAGAACCTTGTCACCTGTACTAAAGACCCACGCTTTGGTTTATGCTCTTCCTGCCAACTAGGCAAACATGCCAGACTGCTGTTCCAACGGTCTTTGACCTCTACCCTTGCTCCCTTTGATATCATTCACAGCGACATTTGGACCTCTCCCGTGCCTAGCAAGGAGGGTCACAACTACTACCTCTTGTTTCTTGATGATTACACTCATTACTTATGGGTCTTCCCGTTGCATTTCAAGTCCCAAGTGTTTCCTGTCTTTGCCAGATTCCATACCTACATCAAAACACAGTTTCACATGTCCATCAAATGCTTCCAATGTGACAATGGCCGTGAATTTGACAACAAAGACTTTCACTCCTTCTTTGCCGCAAATGGGATCTCCTATCGCTTGTCTTGCCCCTATATATACTTCTCAGCAGAATGGCAAGGCAGAGAGAATCATCAGAACCATTATCAGCATGATGCGTTCTCTCCTCTTCCACGCATCTATTCCTCTTCCCTATTGGTCTCACGCCTTATCCACCACATGCTATCTCCTAAACATTCTCCCTTCCACTACCCTACACCATCGTTCGCCAGCTCAGACACTTTATTACGCCGAGCCTAGGCATGATCACGTACCTTCGCACCTTCGGGTGCTTGTGTTTCCCAAACCAGTCCTCCACAGCCCCGCACAAGCTTCACCCGCGCTCCACTCCATGTGTCTTCCTAGGCTATCCGTCTGATCATCGCGGTTACATTTGCCTCGATATCAAGACCCACAAGATTATTCTCTCACGTCATGTCACCTTTGATGAGTCGCGATTTCCCTTTGCGTCTCCCACACCCCCTATGTCTCCGTCAGAGTCTGAGTCACCATTCCCTCACTTCCTTTTTCCCCAGAGCTCTCCCGGTGCTCCTACGTCTCCCCCTCCCCCACCCCCCACCACCCCCCACCACCAGACCACACACCCACAACGTCTCCGGTGTCTTCTGACCCCGTCAGATCGTATCCATGACTACCACCCATCGCCCCACCATCCAACCTCATGGCCTAGCAAAGCAGTCCCCCCGCCAAACACCACTGCCGCGGGCGCCGCACACTGCTGCGCCCGCAACCTATCAATTGCCCATGCCCCCAGCATCGCATCACCTACTGGCGGCGCCCGCCGCAACACATGCTGCGCCCGCCGCATCCCTCCCCGTCTCGCATCACCCACTTGCGGCGCCCGCCGCAGGGTATGCTGCGCCCGCCGCATCCCACAACGCCTCTGCACCCCTTCTGCGCCCGCCGCCTCATCCCCATGCTTAACCCCTCTTGCTCCCATCCGTCCCGACACCCAATCACCCTCTGCCTCCACCCAGACCTCCCTCTCCCTCATTCCCACCTCCCACAAAACAACCCTCCAAGACCCGAATTGGCAGGCGGCTATGCTTGACGAATACAGGGCCCTTACGAAGAAAGGTACTTGGGTTCTTGTTCCTCGCCCTCCTGAGGCGAACGTCATTCGTTGTATGTGGCTCTTTCGTCACAAGTTCCGATCTGATGGGACTTTGGAGCGCTATAAGGCCCGTCTTGTGGTGAACGGTAGATCTCAGCAGGCAGGTATTGATTGTGATGAGACGTTCAGCCCTGTGGTCAAGCCTGCCACTATCCGAGTGGTCCTGAGTCTAGCTCTGTCGCGCAACTGGGCCATCCATCAGTTAGATGTCAAGAACGCATTTCTCCATGGCCATTTGAATGAGACGGTCTACATGTTTCAGCCGCCGGGGTTTGCTGATGCTGACCGTCCGAAGCATGTCTGTCTCCTCAAGCGCTCTCTGTATGGTCTGAAACAGGCTCCGCGGGCTTGGTTCCAGCGTTTTGCCTCTCATCTGCTCCGTTTGGGTTTCACAGGCAGCCGTTCCGATTCGTCTCTGTTTATCTATCGCCGAGGCTCAGACTTGGCATTCCTGTTGCTATATGTCGACGACATCATTCTCACCGCCTCTTCTGATGCTCTTCGGACGTCTATTATTTCGCAGTTGAGTACGGAATTCGCCATGTCTGATCTGAGTCAGTTGTCTTACTTTTTGGGAGTTGTTGTTCAGCGTCATGCGTCAGGTCTGTTTCTCTCACAGAGTAAGTATGCTGCAGAGATTGTTGCTCGGGCTAAGATGGTCAACTGTAATCCAGTCGCCACCCCTGTCGATACATCCAACAAGCTCAGTGCTCATTCTGGTCCTTTGGTTGATGACCCGACATTGTACAGGAGCCTCGCTGGTGCTCTTCAGTATCTCACTTTCACCAGGCCTGACATTAGTTACGCCGTTCAGCAGGTCTGCTTGTTCATGCATGCACCTAGGGAACCTCACTTTCAGGCTTTGAAGCGGATCATTCGGTACATCAGCGGCACTCTTGAGCTCGGCACCACGATCACTCCTTCCTCTAAGCTCGATCTTGTTGCTTACACTGATGCGGATTGGGGTGGTTGTCCTGACACACGTCGCTCCACGTCTGGGTACTGCGTCTTCCTCAACGACGCCCTTGTGTCATGGTCAGCCAAGCGTCAGTCCGTCGTATCTCGCTCCAGCGCTGAGGCCGAATACAGGGGTGTTGCCAACGTTGTGTCCGAGTGCTCTTGGCTCCGGAACCTCCTACTTGAGCTCCGTTGTCCCCTTCAGAAGGCCACTCTGGTCTATACGGACAACGTCTCCGCCGTCTACCTGGCTAGCAACCCAGTCCAGCATCAACGCACGAAGCACATTGAGCTTGGTCTCCACTTCGTCAGGGACAAGGTTGCCATTGGACATGTCCGCGTTCTCCATGTCCCGTCCTCTTATCAGTACGTTGATATATTCACCAAGGGTTTACCTCGACAGTTATTCATTGATTTTCGTTCCAGTCTCACTGTAAGGACCCCTCCCGTTTCGACTGCGGGGGTTTGATAGATTACATAGGTCTTAATATTGTATAGTGGGCTAAAAGCCCATTAAGACCCAATACCTTTGTAACCTATATATATGTTATATCAATGAATGGAAACCCTAATGAGGACTTTACATCAATTCTAGAATCCTACAATAATGGCTAATTGTATTCATCTAATATGCAAATTCAATAAGAAGTAAACAACTAGTGATCACCTAAAACAACCTTAGTTAAGCTATTTATTTAACACTCCTTGATAGTCCATTGATTCAATCATATCAGAAGGGCAATTTGCGTGAGGTCCGACCATGTACAAATTTAACGAGTTTCGTCTCAAAACCAATTGATAATTAAAGGAGTAGTCCGTCAAGTTTATATATTATTTAAGATATCTCAATATTTTCAATGTAGGACAATTCATATATATTCCAACACGTACATGTTTCTTTTTCCAAATTTTTTTACAATAAGGATAGGGAAAATCTTATTCATTCTGCACTTTACTTACTCTTGTATCTTCTTCATTTTTTAGGAAAAAAAAATCAGTATATATTGTACTACACCAAAGTCAAACCCTCAAGTATGTGTTTATTAAAACTTAAACTAGGGAGTCTTTTAAATGTGGTTTTTAGGGTTTAATTTGTTTATAAACTACTGTACGTTGGGACTCGGGGTCGGGGGTCATGTGTACATGTGCGTCCTTGCGCTAATAGTCTAGCACATAAGTCGAGCGGGGTTCCATCCTAAAATCAATTGGCTATAGAAGAAGTAACCACTAGCTTATATACTAAGACTTCTTTGTTTATATTATCGATGTAAGACTATTTTGGTTTCTTCACATTTTTCATTCTCTCAACATAAACTGTCCTGCCATTTTTCGTATTTGTTAATTGTTATTCAAAAGGTGGTTAAAATACTTTTTAATTGTTATTCAAAAAGGTGGTTAAGGAGTTCCCATCACCACCGCGCGCTAATCCGTTAGTATTATTCAATATATGTAAACGTATAGGTCATTTAACTTCAAGTTACATCAAAATGAACGAGGTTTGATTGGGTTTGGTTTTTGTATTAATTAAGTTGGGTTTGGATAAGTTGGAATTAATTCAAACAAAGAAGAAATAATATATTCATCAATATTTGATGAATGAATTATTTCATTAATAAATAAAAATTAGGGGTGGCCAAGGGACGAGACATGATTCAATATATTTTTTTTCTAAATTTCACCGGGATCATGACAGGAGCAGGACAAGACTGGGATTTGCAGGATTTGTGTCCACCTCTAAAAAAATTCACAGTGAAGTAATTTTTCAATTTTAATTATCAGAGATTCAAAATGCATTATATATAGACAATAGATCATTTGTGAACATTTCTTATGGTATAATCTATAAACAAATCTAAAGCGTTGAATTAAAAAGATCAACGCTTGAGATTTTCATAAAATTTTAAAGAAAAAAATTATTCATTTGTAACAACATGGTTATTCGTACATAACTCATACAAATAAGTACGAATAATCATGTTACACATGATAACTTTCATATGAAATTAAAGACTATTAGCACGCATGAATAATTATATTACACCAACAAAATCATTATAGCTAGTGTTACTTATGAATAATCAATTTATTTACAGTTGACACCGTAAGAGGTCTTCACACCGAATTCATCTTTTATCTATATATACTATGAGTCAAATGAAAAATGTAGTGATCACTTTTTTCTTCTTCAATAATAATAATAAATCTAAGATATGACCTTCACCTATTATTTGCATATAGTACAGGATTGGCAAAAGCTAGAATTGATGCATTAACAACCCTAATCGCGTCTCTCCATACCGTACCATAGCCATTGAATAGAAGGTATAAAACAATTAGTAAAAGGAATACTATATTCCCATTCATATAAGGACAAGAGCCAAATAAATAAATAAAAACAAATGATGTTGCTTCTCATCTACTACCTTTAGCTTCGTCCCACATAAACAGAGACTCACAAGAAGGATCCATCATGGAGGGAGGGATGTACGTGTGATGGTTGTTGCTACACATTTATTCTATGCCTAAATCTCTCTTTCTTCTTCTTTTCTTTTTCCTTTTTAAATTCATTTCTAGGAATTTTCACCGCGTAACCCGAGTTTTTGCAAATTACATTTGATATCCACAACTCTTATTCATATCCGTAAAAATAATATTGGGGGTAGTTGCCCATAGCCTAACACCGCCCAAATCATTATCTTATAAAAATTGCATGTATGTTAATCATGACACGATTCCCTATACAAAAAGATATCATAATAAGCAATTAGACACCAGACAACGCTTAAATTAAGAATTCCATTGCAATGTGCAGAAGTTCTCCTGTATCAGCTTATAGCATTTAAGGTTATTGCGTGGATGATAGGGGTAAAACAAAGGTTAGCATATGAGAATGCAAAATTATTGGGTAACAAATAGAATTTGTAAAAGTTCGTGGTTACCCCGTGAAATATCCCTTAATTTATTGAATATCCAATTTGGGCAGTACATAAATCTGTTCAATTGTCCCCATTCCAATCAGCAATTGAACCCACACGGATTCTGAATTTCACCAAATTAGTGAAGTGGTCAAACCTTACTCAAGTTTTGTAGGGTTGGTAGCCCTTAATCAAATTACTATATTATCTCTTCTTAATACAAAATTAAACCCTCTTTCTTTGCTCTTTCCCTTTACCCAATCTCCCACACCCACCTACACTACAAAAATCTCCTCCACAATCTACTTTATTGCACACCCACCAAAAAACCCACCTCCTATATATAACCCACAGTGCCAAATTTCCTACAATCTTAACCCAAGTTCATTACAACACACACATACTCCACAAGGCCATCTAGTTACTAGCAATTAGCCAATCTACATTCATGGGCAAGAGGACTTCCATGGCCGGGTTCTTCTCCGGGTGCTTCGGATCACCTTCTATGTTAAAATCGCGACATGGGCAGGTCTTGAATCACTTGGAGATTGGTGGGAGTGATGATGATAATTCATGTAGTTCAGGGTCTTTGAAGAGGTTTAGCTGGAAGGAAATAGAGGAGATGACTATGAGCTTTTCGGAAGTCGTTGGGCTCGGTGGCTACAGCACCGTGTACTTGGCTAAGCTGCCGGGTTCAGCCATGGGTGCTGTCAAGGTTTATAGCTTCAGTGAGCGCCTAAACCAGGTCTTCAGGAGTGAGATGGAGGTTAACTCTCAGCTTTCACACCCTTATATTGCCAGGCTTTTGGGCTACTGTGATGAAAGAGGTAAGAAAATATGTTCTTTGATCTTGATTTCTTGATTGATAATGATCTCTCCATGGAATCAAATTTGTGTTCTTCCTAGAAAGAGTTTCTTGTTTGGTGTTTGCAATTATTGAATTCATACTCTCACCAAATATAAAAATTCATTCTTGGCATGTTTCATAAGGTCAAAAAGTTTAAATTTCACTCTCCATTCAATACACCATCATTGCACGTGTTTAGGAAAATTAACAGTATAACAGAAAAATTTAGAACTAAATATTCTCATTCGAAATGATGCTTTAGAACAGACTACTGAACGTGCGATTGTTAGTATTTGCAGATGAAGGTGTGTTAGTATTTGCTTTAGAAAGAGTTTCTTGTTTGGTGTTTTGTTTGCAATTATTGAATTCATACTTTCACCAAATAAAAAAAAAATCATTCTTGGCATTTTCCATAAGGTCAAAAAGTTTAAATTTCACTTTCCATCCAATACAGAAGTGTTTACATCAGTTTTGTCACGTGTTTAGGAAAATTAACAGTATAACAGAAAGATTTAGAACTAAATATTCTCATTCGAAATGATGCTTTAGAACAGACTACTGAACGCGCAATTGTTAGTATTTGCAGATGAAGGTGTGTTAGTATTTGAGTACATTCCTCATGGAACTCTACAAGAGAAGCTTCACAACAAGAACACTTCACAAGTGCTTCAATGGAAGACTCGAATGGCGATAGCCTACCAACTAGCACAAGCCTTAGGATACCTCCATGAGCAACAATCTCCCCACATAATCCACGGCGACATCAAGGCCTCCAACATCCTCCTAAGCCTCGACGAGAATGAGGCACAAGCATATTGCAAGCTATGTGACTTTGGCTTTGCGAAGATGGGTTTCTCATCGGCTATCAAACCAAACTCCTCGTCCTCCTCCTCTTCGCGACTAGCAATGATGGGGTCCCCGGGGTACATTGACCCTCATTACCTAATGACAGGGATAGCTTCCAAGAAGAACGACGTTTACAGCTTTGGAGTCATATTGTTGGAGCTTATAACCGGGTTGGAGGCCTTCCCTTCCGAGAGGCAGCAGCTGCTCACCTCAATGGCGAGGAAGAGTGATGGGAGCTTCGACATGGAGAAGGTGATGGGGATGGTTGATCCGCGACTCAAAGGTGGGGCCAACATGGAGGAAGCGAGGGCCATCGCTTGTATCTCTTCCATGTGCCTTCACCATTTGCCTAGCCTTAGACCATCTGCATCGGAGATCTGCCAAACCATGAAGGAGAGCATCTCCTCCATCTCTTTCTTGTGTGAATCCAAGAAACTCTAGAGGCCAAATTCAATGGGTGTGTAGTTGTATTATAAATTTATTCTTTCAATTGTTTGATTGTAGATTATATATTCATATAAGGCCTCCATTGATGAGAGCTTGGGACTCCAGAGTGGAGTTTGCAAGGTCAAATCTTATTGGGAGGAGGGTGATCAAAGGTTCAAAAATTGTGTTTTTGCATCAATTTGTCCAATTTCTTAGGTATATTATGTAGTTGATGTCACAGTTAGATGTAAACAGATCAATTACATCGCATTCATATGTTAATTAATCGCGTTTTTTATCGTTGAATTGCACTAGCAACACATGGTTAAAGCCTTTTGTTTTTCCATTATGCTTCAAGGATTCCAATCCTGTCAGTGCAACAAAGGGAAAACTATCTTACATTTGTGTCGCCTTCAAGGCAAACCCGCCTGACTGCACAAAGAGGAGATCAATATAGACGTCGGAATCAAGTAGGAGATGGACACCTTATTGCACAGAGTAGATATGATATGAACAATGAACATCACACACAGCTGAAAAACAGTTAACTAGTAAACAATCAAGAGACCCCAAGAACAATGTCAGCTGTCCACAAGATGCTCATTGCTTGACAGTAAACTTACAGAATTAAGCTAAGCATCAAGAGATTGCCAGTTGTATTGAAGTCCAAAGTGTAAAAAGGATTGAAAAATTCACATTCAGTAAGAGGAACTATATATATACACAGCCATATCTAAGGATTACATGTCAATCCGACAACAACAGTGAGGATACCATGATATGCTTCAGTTGATGTGTACCTGTTAAAGCATCTGTGAAAGCACAACATGTGTGAGGAAGGCAAACTAGCTCGTGTCCGGTGAGTCCTCTACACTATCCCAATGATCTGCTTAACCAATGGTTTACGAACTCTATGATACAGCCGAATATTCTCAAATTCCGAATAGCTGATACACATATGCTAGCACCAGCAAATACGCAATGCCTTTGTTAACTTAAGCTTGATCCACATGATTTCGGAACAATCTATGCCACCATGGGTTCAGAGTCATCAGGGGAAACATTTGCAAGGTCAGGGAGGGCAGAACTCACCGAAAACTTGAGCCAATTCTTCCTCTCAGCGAGCTTGAGAGCGGGTTGCAGCACAAGCCCAACCATGACGAAGAAAAGGCTCACCACCAGGACTTTGACAGAAGAAAGAGCCAGGACTACGCAGATAAGAATAGTCGGAGGAATGCACATCATAATGGCTCCAACAGTCCCAACAGGGATCTTGTAAGGGCGTGGTGCATTCGGTTGCTTGATCCTCATCACCACAAAAGCTACGAACTCGAAGATCATCCCAAAGCAGTACAAGAAGTTCTCTGCAGCAATGATCTCATCAAAGCTTAGCCAAGAAAGAAGGATCACACCAGATGCTGAGAACAAAATCCCGACAAGAGGAGTCCCATGGCGGGACCTCTTTCCGAAGAACGCAGGGAGCATCCCCCTCTCTGCCATGCCCAAAAGCTGGAATGAGTCACTACTCATCTCAGTCACAAACATTCCCATATTGGCAACTGCAGCAGCCCCTTGGATCCACCAGCTCAACCACACTCCACCAATGAGTTTCGCGACATCAGAAAAGTATCCATCACTCCAAAGTGACTGGTTCAATGGGATAGCACCAGTGCCAGCCAGTAGAGGAAACAGGTATGCACAGACAACAAAGATCATTGCGGAAAATAGCGCCTTAGGAAGCGTCTTAGTCGGGTTCTCCACCTCCCCGGTCAGAGTACTAACCGAGTCCCAGTAGTTTAGGTTCCAAAAGAGTGTGTTCAGATACAAACCCCAATCAACCCCATGTATGTTAACAACCAACCACCTAGATGGCTCCAATTTGGGGATTGAAATCAATGTCATAACCGCAAAAGGAAGGATCGAACACACTCCCAATATAACAGCAACCCATCCTACAATGGTCATGCCCCTATAATTCAAGAATGTGAGGACTGCAGTAAGAGACAGAACTGATAAAACCCTAGGGTAACCATCGCTCAAAGCGGGGACAGCGGACTTCAGGTAGTCGAGAAAGAGGACTGGGTAAAGTGCATTGTCGATAACTCCGCTAAGCCACTTCATCCAGCCTTGCTGGAAGCCCCAATACTCGCCCAAAGCAGACGATACCCAAACCACATAACCGCCATTCTCCGGGAACATTGTTCCCATCTCTGCAGTGATCAGCGCCTCAGGCACAGACCATATGAATGGAAACACTATGAACCCTAAAATGGCAAGAAGAGGGCCAGCTGCACCAACACTGTCTTCGATTCCGAATGGTCCACCGGAGACCTCATAGAAGATGAGGAAAACAAGTGGCAGTAATGAGACCTTCTTCAGCTTTTCATTAGGCCTCGGTGATGATGATGATTCTTCATCATTTAGGCCGACGTAGTTTGCCAATCCCCCCATTTCGATTGATGCTTGATTGTTAGCAGCGCCTCCCAATTTCTGCAAAATCAGATACCAGATCAGAGATTAGTTGATTTTATTCACCACAGATCAACAGTTGACCAAATCGGAAAGTTTGAAACGAGAAACAAGAAACAAAGATGAAATTACAATGGGGGTTTAGTGGAAGGGATGAACAGATTCAGAAACTAAGACGAATGTCGATAGAGCACCCAAATTGCGAGGGATGCTAAAAATCGCTGGACGCTTTTTGCAGATGGTTGGGCGGAAATTGAATTGAATGCGTGAAAAGTGAAAACATGAAGGATAGGATCGATTAGAGGGAATTTCAAACCATGAGAAGGGATTGGATAAATCCAGCAGGAGATCGAGTTCAAGTGGGGCTCCTCATCGTTGGCGTTGAAGACGGAACCAAAAATAGGAACAAGAGATTGTCAAACCGAAAGGGGGAAAGATGAACTATTCCTAATTGCAACATTATTGGAACCAAAAATAAGAAGATTTTTTAATATTTTTTTGTATCACACCTAATATATATTTTTATGATAAAATAAGATTTGAAGTATAAAATAGGTTTGCTTTGATTCATTTTTCGGTGTTTGTATTGCCCGGTCTTTTGCACCTTTTTCTATATATTATAGTGTAGGATTGACGGTCTGTCGTCTACCGGCCCTTCGAACTTCAAACTTATCTAAGCTCGAATTTTTATTTAATTAAAAAAATGATAAATTTATTTATATTTTCACTTTTATCATATTTATCTTTATAATTTTTTAATATAAGATAAATATAATGAAATATAATCTATAAAATATCAAATAAATATCTATGTTATGTTATTTTAAATGAAACGGTATTAATTGAAAAATTATTCTATTCTGATAATTTTGATGTAATAAATATTATATAATCTAATTATTTTTATTTTAGAGTAAATTGAATAATCTAATTAAAGTAAATCTTATTAGATATATCCTTACTAGTACAGTTATCGTGCCATGACGCATTTTTTGGAATAAAATAGTAATAATGTAACATATTATAGAGATAAAATAAAACAATAACATAAAAAAAAGTTTAATAGATTTGATTGGTACGTAGTCTTCAAATTAAAAAACTCTATAAGATGTTATAATATAGATATGAATTTTGATAACTGTTGTGGAAGTAAATAAAGTTTGATAGATTTAACTAGTGTAGATTATTATAAAAATAATGATACATAAAATATGGAGAGTTTATTTGTTTAAAATTAAGATTTAAATGAGAATAATATTTTTTAATAATGTATTTTTAATATCTCGTAGCTCTCATTTTTATGATTTAAAATAATTTTATCTCCTCATTTTTACTATTATATTTTGAATTAATCTCATTATTATTATTTTAAATAATTACTAAAATATAGATTATCCTTAATTAATAATAATGAACAAATAAATTTGTATTTAAAAGACTCTCCATAAAATGAAAGGTAGTTTTGACACATTGTTCAAAACTTTTCTGTTTTAAGATTTTATATAGAATATAGATATAAATATATAGATATAGATATTATAATAATAATATAAATAAAATAATTATAATTATTATTATTAAATACAATATAAATAATATAATAATAAAATACCTCATTTGTGTAGTTTTTTTTTTAATGAATTAATGTTAATTGAAGTTTGCAACCATTTTTAGCAAATTAACCACGGTTAGAGACGAAGATAGAAAGGGGATATTGATGTGGATCGAGTAAGTGATCGACCAACCTTTCCGGAATGGCTCACCGGAAAGGATTTGTGGGTAGTACCCATAGGTCCCCGGTTCGAACCCCGGAATGGCCGCTCTTTATTTACCAATTCAACGAGTAAGTGATCGACCATACCAAAGAAATCGTACTACACTAATTTTATATGATACTAATCAACCAAAGAAATTAGTTTCCTATGGCGACCCTTTTGCTTTGCTTTGTTTTTTGAGGGGTTGATGGTATTCGTAGTGATGACTTTGTTCTCATTCGCATGCGCGAGAGCATAACGGAATGGAATAAACTCCTCCATCTTAACGTCATCCTAATTAACCACAAACTAAACTTGATGATTTTAGTATGCGAATCTCCTTTCGTAATTTTTTTTTTTTTTTTTTTTTTGATTAGGAAAAGATTCGGGTGGGCGAGCCCTACCCGGCAGCATCCTTGCGGATGAGGTCAATAAGACCTGGATTGTTGTGAATATCATTACCTCGGGCAGAGTGGCTAAGGTGTGCAACCTTATCAGCCACTCTATTGCCCATACGAGGTACATGAAAGTAACCTACTTCTTTTACAGTTGACAACATGACTTGAATATCGGAGAGGATTAGTTCAATCTCCCAAGGACATTTAGCCGTCTTGTTTAGGTAGTCTATAATTGTTTTGCAGTCACCTTCAATCTGGATTCTTTCAATGTGCAGTTGTAATACCTTCTGGATTCCCAGTTTGAGGGCGAGAGCTTCTGCCATGATGGCATGCTGTTTTCCTAGTAATTTGTGCTCGATGGTGACCGGGCTGCCATTCCAGTCCCTGATAATGATACCTGCCGTACTGTCACCGTTGGCTAAAGACGAACCATCAAAATTAAGTTTGAACCACCTTAACGGGGGCTTGCGCCATTTAATTGGACGTTGTTTGTCGGTCTTTCTTGGATAGACTCTTGAGGAGGGATGCATATCGTCATCACCATCACCGTCAATTGCGGATGTTCTCTTCCAGTTATCTATGTGTGATCTGACCAGATGGACGGCGGTTTGGTGCTGGGGGATTGGGGCTTGTTTAAACAAGTTTTGGTTCCTGATGTACCAGGTAGTCCACCAAGCGAAGGATAGATCAGTCAGAGCGGCAGCCGTTAAGCTGGTTCCAAGGCTAGTAAGAATGGGTCTGAAATCCCGGGACTGGATGATCATTCTTGTAATTGTTGTTTGTTCTGGACTCGGAAGTCGGTATATTTTCCGTATGAAAGGGCATTCCAGGAACAGGTGAGCCTCGTCCTCGGGAGCCGTATTGCATAGTGAACAAGTAGTTGGGACAGCCGACCCCCTGCACGATAGGCGCACAGCAGTGGGCAGTCCATTTTGTGCAATCTTCCATAGGAAATTCTTCACCTTAGGGGGAACATCAGTTTTCCAAATCCAAGCGTTCGCATCGGTCGAAGTTGAGGATTGTGCTGTTATCAGTTTGTAGGCGCTGGCTGTAGTAAACCATCCTTCCCTGTCTGGCCACCAGTATAGGCGGTCTTGTAGATTTGATTCCGGAATAGGAACGTCTAAAATTTCTTTTACAATGTTGTTTGGTAGTACCTTCTGCAGCTTTTCACACCACCATTTCCCCCCCATAATATAGTCACTAACGGTCTCATTCTGATCGAAACCTTGGATATTACCCACCCGAGACTCTAAGGTGTAGGTAGAGATCCAGTTATCCGTCCAGAATTTTATCGAGCGTCCGTTTCCTACCGACCAAATAAGGCCTGTTTTAAAAGTGTCAATTAAGTTAGCAAGCTTAGCCCATTGCCAGGAGCTGGCTCCCGATCGTTTGTACTCGAAAATACTAGCAGAACGTAAGTATTTATGTCTGATTAATGTTACCCAGATATTGTTCGGTTCAGCCAGTATTTTCCACAAAAGTTTCATCTGAAGAGCGACATTCATATCGCCAGATTTGCGAATTCCCAACCCGCCATGTTGCTTCGGTTTGCAAATCCTATCCCAACTAATTAACGGCCGATATTGTAAATCCTTATTCCAAAAGAAAGAACGGTTTATTTGGTCCAGTTCTTTATGTATAGCTACGGGGAGCATGAAATTCTGCATTACATGCAGAGGTTTAGCCGATAGGTTAGAATTGATAAGGGTTGCACGACCCAATCTCCTTTCGTAATGACATATCTTTGTTTCAATTTGATTTTTTTTTTTCACTCTCTTATTAGTTTCAAGTGTCATTTTCGATTGTAAAATTTTACCTTTTTAGTATCGTTTTAGGTTATTTAGAAAATTCTTTAGCATTGAGGATGCAATTTTTATTGAAATTTGTTTGTATTGACTATTTGTATTCATTCATATCAATAAATTATTACTCCATCTGTTTTAAAATAAATATTTTTTTACTATTCCGCTCGCATTTTAAGGATGTAAAAACTCTATAAAATATTTTTTTAATCAATTTTTTTAACAAGTTCATACAATCATACATATTACTAATAAGTATGGAATTATTAAAAAAATCATTAAAAGAATAATATTTTATAGAGTTTTTATCTCCTTAAAAAACGTGCACTAAAAGGCAATTCAAACGATACTTATTATGAAACAGATGGAGTACCGTTAAAGTTTAAAAAAATACCTATTGTAGATTAAGAATGTTCAAATTGGGTTCCAAATAGCTTGACGCACATGCCAGGCCAATTGGGTCAGACAATCAAATACAATAAATTATCATCTGGATTGCGTAATTGAGTAATTTGAGTGGTTTGAATCTGACTAACATGTGGGAAACAAGAGAGAGCAATAATAGCATTATTATTATTTTATACTAGTATTTTTAACTTTTTATTCAAGAATTCAAGAAAGGAAATTTAATACCATATTCAGTGGGTAAAAAAAAACCGACAATGAACAAATTGTTATTAATATAATAAAAAAAGTCACAACATTTTGATAGGGGTTTAGTTGAAAAGAATACTTTATAAATTACAAGGTCTAAAACCATCACTATGAAACATTAGGAGAAGAGAGTAGTCATATATGTTAATTTTTATGATTAAAAGTAAATAAAGTGGTAGTTTTGGTAAACTAAAAAAAGCACTGCATCTTTATTATTCTAAATACTCCGTAATACATTCCCATGAGGGAATGATAATCAGAGATCATACCTTCTTACTAGGGGTGGGCGTGGGACGGGACCGGACGGGATGGAGGTCGTCTCGCGTCCCGTCCCGCGTAATTTTTGCGGGACGGGACCGGGACGGGATTTACTATTTTTTTTTCAATCCCGCGCGGGCCTTATCCCTCACGGGACGGGACGGGCCTTGTCCCTCAAATAAAAAACATTATAAAAAATTCTAAAATTCCTATATATTTTACGGTTTTCAAAGACATCATATATATATATATAATGTTTTTCATATCGATATACATATTGATAAACTTATATTTATATATTACGTACAATATATATCATACATTCATACGTATACACACTGTAAAACTGTAAAAGTGTCTATATATAGACACGCAGTATATACAATGTACTCCCATACATATACACTGTAATTAGTATATATACACACTTAAGTATATACAAAGTGTATATATAATACACTGTACGTAGTATATTATTATTATTATTATTATTATTATTATTATTATTATTATAATATATGCGGGACGGGACGGGATTTGCGGGATAAGGAATTCTCATCCCGCGTCCCGTCCCGCATAATTTTTGCGGGACGGGACCGGGACGGGATTCACTATTTTTTTTCCAAATCCCACCGGGATCGGGACGGGACCGGGACGGGACCGGGACGGGACCGGGATTTGCGGGATTTGTGCCCACCCCTACTTCTTACCATCTTTTTTAGTGCTTGGAAACATCTATAGACCCCAATTGGGCCATAGTTGAAATCTTGAAAATGTGTGGAGCTCTTTATTCGGATTTCATATTCGATTAAATAAGCATAGCCTATTGTTTTTTTTTTTTATACAAGGCAAAATTTTGGGGTGATCAATCTCGGTCGAACCACTGTCCAATAGCGTCCTTTTGGACGAGATTTTCAATCTCAGCTGGGCACCGCTCAGTAGAGAAAGAGGAGACCAATCCAACATGCACCAATCTGTCAGCGACTTGGTTGTCTTCTCGCAAGGTGTGAGAGAACTCGATAGCCTTGAAAGATTTGCAGAGACCAAGGACATCAATAATCATCATCTCAAATTCTCAATAGTCCATGGGCAAGTACCGATCCCACGGAGGGCGTTGATGAGAGTCAAGCAATCTCCTTTTACCACGACGCGAGAGAAGCCCATCCTCACAGCATTCAGCAGGCCGGCGTGGAGACCGAGACACTCGGCTTGGATCGACGAAGAGCTCCCAAGTCCATGCGCACCACAAGACATCACTCTTCCAAGACTATCACGAATAACAAAGCCAGTAACAGTTTGCCCAGAAGTGACCTTGGCACCATCAAAATTTAGCTTCACGAATCCCTCTAACGGTTTCCTCCGTTTAACTTTTTTATGGCGTCTCAATCCGTTTTGAGGTTCATGATGTGTAGGTGTAGCATCGTCATTCTCCAGATCATCTTTTTGAGCTTTTTTTCAAGATAACCTGTATTGTGTTATAATCTTTATCCATTGTTCCATATTTATGACATCATGATTTTCGAAGAGTATTTTTTATTCCTCATAGACCAGATCCCCATAAGGAGAAAGCTAGTGTCGATTTCTGAGTAGCTGATAATTGAGAAAAGATTTCTATAATTATCATCTCGTAGGTTTTGTTAGTTTTGATAGCCTATTGTTTTATGACATACGTAGCAATAGCTCCACATTTCTTAAATTCAAGAATAAACCCTGCCTCCGCCCTTTTTCTTGTTTAAATAATCAAGGTTCACCTTATTTATTATCATTGAGTCTAATCATTCGGCGCAAACCAGTTTATCTGACGCATGGTTCTTGACGGTTGGGTCACGTGTCCGGAGTACCCTCATTAACAAAAAGAAAATAAAAGAAAAGAAAAGAAATCTTTTTTTTAATCCGAAAAAATAAAGAAATCTAATAGGTTAATTTTCAACACATCTCCCCTCTTAAAACATCAGTTCTTAACTGATTTAATAAGATGTTTGACTATATTTACGTAATTGAATGGATTAGGATTTATCACTGTCCAATTAGTTTTTTGTTTTGGTAAACAAAGGGAGTTAAGAGTAATGGCTACACATCAACACAATGCGTGTAGCCCTTTCCCATTATTTCCTCTCTAATTTCTTCTTTAGAGCATCCTAACAGCATCTCTATTATAGAGAAAAGTAGAAATTTAGCAAAATATTGGAGGTTTTTCACCCAACAGTTCCTCTATTTCTTTCTCTAAAATAGAGAATAGATGAGAGAGAATGAAAAAATCTCTATATTTGTAGCATTTGAAAAAATCTCTAAAATTAAATGTTCACTCTATTCCAAAAAACCCCATCACACATACATCACAAAAAAGGAAAAGAAAAAGAATAAAAAGTGTTTCTCTAATTCAAATTGAACCAATGAATGATCAGAATAATAAATGTAAAATCTGTAAAATAGAGTAACTGTTGGAGTTGTAAGTTAAAACTTATAGAGATTTTGTAATTTTCTTCTCTATTTTAGAGATTTTTTACCAAATCTGTTGGGGATGCTCTTAAGGATGGCCTCTAAACTTCAAATCCATTTGAAGTTATTGCGGATCTCAATTTTTTTGGTGTACGATGAGAATCTCAGTACTCCCTCCGTTCCACAATACATGTATTTTACTATTTATGCGCGTTTTCTTAAAAGGCTAAAAACTGTATAAAATATCAACATTTTATTAAATATTTTTAAATAATATCATATATATTACTAAAGAATTATTTTTAAAAATTAATTAAAAAATGAATATTTTATATAGTTTTTAGCTCATTAAAAAGCATGTATAAATAGTCCAAAGACAAGTATTGTGGGACGGATGGAGTATTATTTTTTCCCCTAGGTCAAATAGGAATCTCAATCTTAACGTGTGTACAGTGGCGGACCCAAGGGGGGTCCTGGGGGGGGTCACGTGCCCCCCCTCGGCCCAAGAAATATGTAAAAAAAAAACTTATTTTGGATATAATTAAGTAAAGAGAGTAAGAAATCACTAAAAAGCGTTGGCTCAAATGGCAAAGGACGTGGGTGAGCTCTTTCGGAGTCAAGAGATGCGGGCTCGACTCACCAAATTTTAATTTTTTACCTCTATTTTTTTTTAAAAGCCCCCATTTACCTTTACAGTAGCCGCCCCTTCCGCCATTTACATTTACAGTAACCGCCGACTGTGAGAGAGAGCGAAGTCCGAGTCGAACCCTCAACCCGCCGCCGCACCAACCCTGGCACGGTGACCCCCCCTCAAAAGTTTCTGGGTCCGCCACTGCGTGTGTAGATTGCGGGATGAGAGTTATTGGTTGACGCATCTCACGCTTACAATAAGTTACGATTTTTGGGTATAGAATAAGAATATTGATGATTGGGAAAATTTTCTCCAAATTAAATTATTTTAGCTCTTTCGAAAATTGCTTTCTCAACGACAGTCAATGCTATATTTAGTAGGATATCTTTCTCAATTTTTAGACATATGATAGAAAGACGAATAAATTATAATTTATCATTCGTAGGATTTTGTTATTTATTTAGTTGAACACAAATGGATGGATGTTATATATATAGTGTATATGATTGAGGCAAATCCATTAGTCATTCCAACCTTTAAAAAGAGGAATGGCAACGCATGCCGTAAAAGAGACGATATATACTCGGACCCTTTGAGCACCTAAGCAAATTTTAAGTCCTAAAGTGACCAAAAGATGACTTTTTACTCTCTTTATCCAAGGAAAAAAAAATCAAAATACCATTTAAAATTTAAAATAATGTAAAAAGTAAATGGAGGAAAAAGAATACTGTAATATATATACTTCTACTTATCCCTAATCAAAGCTTATTATGACGGATTTCCATTCAATTTACAAACAAGCGTGCGAATTGGTAGGGTCTTCCTATTTCATTCATATCAAAAAATCATTAAATTATTAAAAAAATACGGATTATATATAAGAAAAATTAATAAGCATAATTAATTTATTCAATTATTGGTATATATTTATATTTAAAAAATTACTATTTCTATTCTATCTTACAACATTGATCAACTTAATTAACAACCAAATCCAGAAAATAAAACTAAAAATAAATAAATATTTTCATGATGTAAGATAATTTTGTTTTCAAGTATAATGATAAAACAGATAACTAATCCCCTTCCGGAAACAACGCCGGCGGCCGGTATTCAGTTTCCGCGTGAATTTAGTTCAGACTTGAAACGCAGTAAGCAGAGAAATCGGTTACACTTACCTCATCGCGATCGGAAGCTCCGGGAGACGGCGAAGATGTCATTTCGCTACGCGCGGCAATGGCAGCTGGTGCTCCGGCAGATTCATGCCGGCGCCTAACCGGCGGAGCCGAATCTCGTTCTCCACTGGCGCAGTCGACTTCCGATTTCATTGACGGGAGATCGAAAATCTGCTAATTCACATCGTGAAACAAACGGAATTGAGAACCGAATCGATCAATCCATGATAAAAACTAGTCGGATTCGCCGAAGATCAGAGATAAAAGAGACTCACTGGATGATAATTTGACTTGAATCGAGTGGTGCTGAAGCAACGTGATGGCGAGAGCGAGAGGCGTGGAAGAGGAGAAGTTGAAGTGGTAACAACTTACAAATCGTTCCGTAAGTCAAAGAGTGTAGCTGGAGCCTTAGCCTTTTCGTTTTTTATAGGGAAGCAATCATCTTCTCTCTTTTATTTCCCACAAATTTAAAATATTAAGGAGTATTTTTTTTCACTAAGAGTCTACGAAGACGACGGTAGGCAGAGGAGGTATCCCCGTCGGCAGGGCGCAATTAGTAACACTATTTTTTTTTTCATCTTTCTATTCTATGTCTTTATTTACAGCATAAACCTTAGAGCATAACATAAGAACCAATTTAAGAACAATTTCTTATAAAAAAGAAGTGTACCCTAAAAATCTTATTTAAAATTTAGCTAAAATAATTAAATTAAGAAAATGTTTTTTCTAAAACAGGAATCTTATATAGAAAGTGTATTTTTTTGTTTTCTTGTCTGTTGATTTGTCTGCCTCTGGAGAGATCATGTAGTATTTTGCCTAATTTTGTAAATATTTTCTTGTATAAAAATAAATAGTAACAATATTAAATTAAAAAACTATATCCAATTTTTGTAAAATAATTTGAATAATATATATTTTTTTTTTTCCATTTGGAGAAATTTTAGGAAAATGTTGGAGATGGTAAGAGCATCCACAATGGGGGTGTCTTAAGCCCCAAAATAAGGAACCAATTAATAAAAAATTGAAGAAGATGGGGGAGGGGTTTAGGAACGATTTGTCAGGTTTGTTACTAAAAAAAACCGAGAGAGAAAGAAAAAGGAGAGAAGGTGGGCAAACAGGAGGAGAGAGATATAAAAAGTGGAGTTAAGGAACCCGAGTGGGTTTCACGAATGCGAATGCTCTTACTATCCTCTAATATTTTTATAGATTCATATTTCTTTTTCATATTAAATATTTACGGACTCTAATACCTGCGTGGTTCTTATAACTAAAGTGACAATTTTGTATGATTTTTTTCCCATGGTATGTTTATCAATCGATTTAACTAATTTTTTTGGTATATCCATACACACCTAATTCAATATGAATATCATTCCGTTATTAAAAAAACATGGTCAAACACTGAAATTTTATAATGACATATTGGCTTCATTTTTAATTTCAAAATTAGGAATTTCTTATTTAAACAATCATGTTGAGCATAAAAAATAAATATTAGTTCAAATGTACAATAAATTATTTCAAATGAATTTAAAAAGGCTGACAAAATTGAAATTATGGCTGACAATTCCATCACATTGATGATTAGCACTAGTGAGAAACATCAAACATGTATATGGTATTATGTATTTGCAAAGAAATGATCAAGAGCAATATATATTCCAATCTTTTGGAGTCACTTTTGGCCCAACGAACTTGAAAATCTAAACAAGGAGATAACATTATTATATTATATGCATGCGTGTGGTACATTAAAGCAAACGTGCAACAATCCCAATCATCCCAAAACCACTTAAAACACTATTGTCCAGTATATATTAATGGGAAAATAGCAAAAAATAAAAATAAAAAAATCACACCTTAAATGTGGCACTTTCATTAAACAATCTGTCAAATAAAAATTGCAGAAAATCATTCTTTAAATCAGATGTTTTAGTAATTTATCATTCAATAGAATAAAAAAAAAAGTAATTTATCATTCAATCTCGATTTTTCGTTAAAATGTGGGAAAAAGGCATTTATATTTTATACCCATTATTTTTAAGATTAATTATTAATTGCTCAAGCTTGAATTGAATCACTTGCACACAGCTGTGGCGGATCTAATATTTTAAAGGTAGGTGAGCGAAAAATTATTTATTGTGAAGAGGTCCATTTTTTTTCAGACCAAAATATGATTCTTATATAGTTTTTCAACAAAAATATAAAATAGATTTAAATTTTGATAATTAAAAGAGTTACAAAATATTTATTATAAGAAATACTCTTTTTTGGTCCATATTATAAGAAATACTCTAATTACAAATAAAAAGCACAAATAGGAGACTTTTAAATTTACAAGTGTGTCTAATTAAAATAAGGCCAAAAAGAAAATAATTACCCTAGTAAAAAAAAAGTATAAGCTTAAAAACAAAAATTTCACCCAACATCAACTGGGTTTGCGCTTTAAGATATCAGCCTCTGCTTGCACAATGACCCGAAACAAGACATATATAGAACTGGCAGGAAAGGTGATCTGTAACAATCCATTAAAGAAGCCCCAGTCGGGGTGGTCTAGTGGTGTGGAGCAATGGAGGTGGGAAGGAGGTCCCGAGTTCGATTCCTGCCTCCACCCCTTTCCTTGGAATTTCCATCCAAGGTTCACCTTGCTCCATGCCAGTGGGTTGAGCCGGTCGGCGTATGCCGGTTTATCTGATATGTGGTTCTTGCCGGCTGGGTCACGTGCTCGAGGTTTACCGCCAAAGGTGGATTCCTCGTCATAAAAAAAAACAATCCATTAAAGATAGACAATGGAGTTAGATTCATACATGAAATTGGATAAAAGGAATACTGCAGTAAGAACACATCAAATCAAATTGAAAAAACTCATCTAAAGACACAAAATGTTGTCAGTGGCGGATCAATGATTTCTGCTGTGCGGGGGGCTAAAAATTACAAAGGCATTTAATAAATTCAACTTGCAGTTATAAATAGGTTCAATAATAAAAAACAAGTTTGATACTTAAACATAAGTTCAATGCTACAATTCTACAAACAAGTTCACTTTGACGGTAGAGGAGGTAAAGCCATCTTGCGTGTTTTCATGTTCCGAAATTGTTGCAGAATAGCTTCGTTGTCAATGCTCTCGAAAATAACACTTTCGATGTAGCATGCCAAAGAATTATTTAGATATTCATCCCCCATGTTGTTATGCAAATCTGTCTTTACAAAACTCATTGCAGAGAAGGCTCTTTCAACTGTTGTAGTTGTGGTGTGGTATATATTTGAACCCACCGCTTTAGAAGTGATTTCGCCCCGGCTGGAGGTGCAAGTCGACACTTGGCATCACCCCTCCAAGGTTACACAGCGTCCTTCAAAAGCGTGCACTCGCAATCAAAGAGATGAAATCAACAAGGACTCGGAACACTTTTCTGTGTCTTTTGGAAAATTGAAGACCAGTTTTAAGGGAACTAAAAGTGGGTGAGAAAAACGTTCCCACTATCCCTAAAAATCAGTTACCAAATACTCCATCCGTTTCAAAATAAATATCTTTTTACTATTCAGCACGCATTTTAACGATGTAAAAACTCTATAAAATATTAAATTTTAATGAATTTTTTATATTGTTATACTTATTACTAGTAAATATTAAATTATTTAAAAAATTAATATTTTATAGAGTTTTTATTTCCTTAAAAAGTGTGCACTCAAAGACAAACAACATTTATTATGAAACTGATGGAGTATTATTTTATAAATTAATTATAAAACCCCACAAAAATCCTCTTTATAAACTGCCTTTCAGAAGACCTCCACAATCAAAGTGCGATGAGAAAAGTTCAAAACCCTTAATAAAGCCCTTAGTTCAAACATTATTTCCAACAAATACTATTACAAGAAGCAAGCGCTCAAATGTGGGGGGTAGGGGTCTTTAGTGTCTCCAACCCGGAATTCACCTTCCACTCTGTATAACTGTGAGTCCTTCACAACCAACTTCACAAATTCCTCCCCAACAGCATCCTTGTCCTGGCTTCGTATTGCTCACACTATAAAAATACAAATGTAAAGGAAGAACATATCATAGTGCGTACTCGACTGTCCTAGAAAAACACCACACACAGACACAGTCTCTCCCTGCCCATCAACGGTAAACAAGCTAGACTGTATCATGTGATGGGCTGGGAACACCTCCTTAAGCCCATCAAAGATATCAGCCGCGTCCTGAGATGAAACAACCTCCCCTGTTGGGGTTACTAGGTGAGCTGCTGCAATCACTTCCCAACCATTACCATCTCTTCTTCTAACATTTGTTGTACCGATGACTACATACAGAGGCGGCTCTTCTGATTCCTCCCTCGTAAATTCTCCAACAAAAATTCCCTTCCTCCAACCTAAGAGGTCAGACACGTGCATGGTGGAGTGCTCCTGGAGATCCCGATACCATACCCATATGTTCGTTGTGGAGTTAAGGACCAAGAAATCAAGAATCCACTAAAGCCACGAGCCTTTGCATATATCCGGTCACCGACCACCAAATGATCTGTTATGAACATACCAAACCTTTTATCATCTGGGTAGTGCAAGGGCGAGAGCTTGATCTAGCGGTAGTCACACTCATCATCAAGGTTGAGAATCTCATGGGATGGGATTGTATCAGGCGGACTAAACTTACAAGGAATCGATTCAATCACATGGATTCGATTGCCAATCTTCTCAACTATAGGCCAGAAATTTGCCTTCTTTAGTTGTGGAATGTTGTCGCATTCATAGACAGAGATCTTTCCATCACAAAGAGACAAGTGATGGGTTTTACGAGATGACCCTTTGAAACCATACTTCTTATAAAGCTCATCAGGATGCTCCAATTCGGGGTGCTTCTTGTTACTCGGAAACTCTTGCCCGCTCACCATGTATGCATCAGACCCAATTTTAAACAAACTCATTGAGGCCGGAAGACCCTTTTCTAGCAAATTGTAAGAAGAGATTGTGGGAAGGGAAGGCAAGTGAGATTCATAGCGCTTCGACTCATCTTTCTTGAGATCCAAGCAGTAGATCTTAAAGCCATCGTAAACACAAAGATACCTTGCATTGTTCACTCCCTCATTCAAGCTTGACCTTTCCTACAAAGGTCAACCAAAAATTCAAATTCAAAATCAACAAAAACTAAACAGGCACAATCCATAACAGGTCCAAGGTAGAAAACAAAACATGCAATCCCAGGGACAAACCAAACAACTAATCAAATAGGTAAAGCTAGTTATTAGCCTTCTTTCTCAAATATTTGGCATTCAAACTCAACAACAAAAATCGGGGAAAGGCCCTCCGACTTGGCTAGAGCAAAAAATGTTGGCTCAAGTTGTTATTATGACCATAATGCAATTTTTGGTTTTCTATCAAATCCCAAACTCAAATTTTGGAAGATGTATATGCATAGTCATCCAACACACAACTCAAAGCAGCCAAAAAAAAGGTCAGGAACAACAGAAGCAAGGAATCACCTAACTCAATAAATAGAATTGTCATCAGAACATGTGAAGTAATTTTGAGATGGTTAAGGCACAAAAATAATCATTAAGAGTAAGTTGAGTAACAATTAATAAAACCTGACAGAAACAATTAAAGAGAATATGGAGTTCAACATATGGCACCTGAAACAAGCAAGCATGAGTTGCAAGCGGTGACATGAGCGGATTCCTGAGATCCTTGACATCGCCGACTTTCTCTTTGCTGTCTATGGTTGTGTTAGGGATTGATTCTACACTTGCATTGCAAGAATGGGGGTTCAAAGAAAGTTGCCCATGCCATCACATATTAGCTTGAGAGCCTTTTTTAGCTTCTCTAACTCTAGGTTGCGAAAACGGTAGTTGAGCATGGAGTGAAGAAGTTCCTCATTCTTCTTCTTTTTGTGAGATTTGGGTGCTCTTTTACTCATACTTTTGTACTGCTTATAAATTTTTAGGATGAGTTTGTCGAGCAGTTTAAGAGTAGTATCGTGGTTCGTGTTGGTAGTTACAGTACGTCTCCACCATTGCTGATGGGTATTGAGCCACAGGTTCAGCGAGGGCTTTGGCAGACGTCCTGTGTAGGATTGCAAAAAACATGAGACAATATATCTATAGGTATGTACAGAACAAAACTCTAATAATCCAAGACATTTTAATAGATATCATTATGTCGGGATGAAAGTTGCAACTTATAGGAAGCAAGCGCTCAATCAGGTGAGAATTTTGTCCTGATAGTCGCACAAAGGCAAGCCAATTCCAAATTGGGTGACATAGCAACCCTTCACAACAACATTTATAAAATCCTCCTCATCAACGTATGCTAGTTTATCAAAATTATCTTCATCACTACTTCGAGTCAAGAGATCTGAAACTAGTGTGAGGGCATCATCAACCTCATCCACATCAAAAGTTATAATGTAAAGAGTATCTATACTATATCCTTGACAGTTGACACAATTACTCTTCCCCTCCTCGTCGCCATTAATCACTGCTTGTAGTCCGTAAAGGGTCTTCTCAAAACAATCAAAGAAAAGATTCAATCGTTGAAAGCATAGAACTTGCCCCTTGTTCGTGGCGAGGTAGGCTACAATGAGCTGGCCAGATTGATTGTCCCCTATTCCAAGGACAACATATAGGGGGTCTGTTGAAGTTCCACGTGTGTATTCTCCAATGCACATTCCAAATCCAAGGCATAAAATTTCAGCCACATGCTTGATGGTGAAAAAATTACTACGTTCACAAGGATACCTATGCAACTTCCATTTTTGCCTTTTGGCGTCTTGTAAATGCTCAGAATTTGATTCCCTTTCTCGTCTATTCATAACGGCAATTACAGAGTATATATACACATGTGTTGCTTGAGCAAGAGGAAATGTAAATGCAAGACTGCTGTAGCACTGTGGACAATTGAGATAGAGACGTTGTGAGCTATGACAGATAGAATTGTGTGTGGGCTAGTCTTTGGGCTTGCTCGGTGGGCTTTCATCAATCGATTGTGGATCTCCAAGAGTATCTTCTATCGCCATGGTTGGTGACTGGCTAGTACCCCCTTGCTCTCCGATCTGGGAGATGCAAAGATGGGAGCGATTGAAGAGGAAGGCAGCTGTAGATAGTGGCTTGGTAAGGAGGTCAGCTACTTGATCCTTGGATGAGACAAACGCAACCTTGAGGGAGCGGTTTGCGACCCGTTCACGCACAAAGTGAAAGTCCATGGATAAATGCTTGATTCGATGATGTAAAACAGGGTTGACGGCCAAGTAAGTAGCACCAAGGTTATCACACCATAAAGTTGGAGCTTGAGGTAACTGAATACCGATTGCTGCAAGAACATATTACAGCCAAAGAATTTCGCATGTGGCCAGAGCAAGAGCTCGATATTCTGCTTCCGTTGAGGACCGGGTGACCATCTGCTGTTTCTTTGAGATCCAGGAGATCAAATTGGACCCATGGAAGATGCAAAACGCACTCGTGGAGCATCGATCTTGTCGATCACTACCCCAAACAGCATCGAAAAAGGCAGATAAATCATGGTGATGGCTCGCAGAGATGTGAAATGTATATGATTTGGTGTGGTTGATGTAACGGAGAATCCGTTTGACGACTTACCAATGAATCACCTTTGGATTGTGCATGAATTGACTTACGCAGTTGACAACAAACGATATATCCGGTCGTGTGAAGCCCAAATATTGCAAACTCCCAACAGTGCTGCGATATAGGATTGGATACTCCATTGGTGGTGAAGCTTCTGTTGGGTCGAACGTAGTAGCCATTGAGGTGGAAACCGGTTTTGAATGTGTCATTCCTGTCTTCTGAATAATCTCCGTGATATGCTTTGTTTGATAGAGATTGAAGCCTTCATCTGACCTTGTGATTTCGATGCCAAGGAAGAATGATGTCGGGCCCAAATCCTTGACATGGAATTGCCTGGATAAGGAAGACACAAACTTTGCAGTCAAAATACGGTTAGATGCTATAACCAACAAGTCGTCGAGATATACCAATATGAACACACAGTGAGCACCATATCTGTAAGAGAAGAGGGAACTATTAGCAGGGCATTCTGTGAACCCCATTGCGATTAAAGCATCAGTGAGACGAGAGAACCGGACTCGGGGAGCCTGTTTCAGACCATATAAAGAGCGATTTAGCTTGCACACATGAGAAGGGACGGAGGAATTTACAAAACCAGGGGGTTGAATGCAATAGACGTCATCTTCAAGGGTGCCATGGAGAAACGCATTTTGAATATCCAATTGCGTAGTGGTCCAACAGTTCGTCGCAGCAAGGGGAAGGAGTAAACGAATGGTAGAAGGCTTAGCAACCGGACTAAAGGTTTCATCATATTCGATGCCCGGTAATTGATGATATCCCTTGGCAACAAGTCGAGCCTTTCGACGCTCGATCGAACCATCACTCCGACGCTTAGTTTTAAAGACCCATTTGACACCCAATGTGTTGTACGAGGGAGAAGAAGGGACCAATCTCCAGATATGAGTGTCGAGGAGGGCCTGGAATTCAGCGGCCATCGCAGCCCTCCACTCAGGAAATTTCGAAGCCTCTGTAAAGGAGGTCGGCTCCTTCGGAACAACGATGGTTGCTGACACCTGGGGCCAAGGGATCGTCCCATCGGAACGAACAAGAGGTCTTGAATTGTGGGTCTTAGAACGAGTAAGCATAGGATGAGGAGGAGCAATTGGGGCTGCGTCGTCGGAGGAAAATGTGAATGAAGAAGATTCAACGGGGTCCGGAGATGTATTTTGTGATGGAGCAGGAGAATGTGTGTGGGCTGGGCTATTTGAGCCTATTTGAGGAGTTGGTGGGCTAGGAGGGATATCAACATTTAGAAGTGGAAGTTTAGCTTCTGAGATAGAAATCAGTGGAGGTTTTAATTGTGGTAATGAAAATGGAAATATCGTTTCATGAAAGATGACATCTCGAGAGGTAAAAAAAAATTGTTCACCCAATCATAGCAAATGTATCCCTTGTGGTGAGGGCTATAACCCAAGAAAAGCGATGGTGAGGAGCGAAAATTGAGCTTATGTTTGTGGTATGGCCGCAAATTTGGAAAGCATAAGCATCCAAAAGTTTTGAGAAATTTATAATCGGGTAATTTGTGGAAGAGCATGGAGAAGGGAGATTGGTTATTTAAGGTGGGTGTAGGGAGGCGATTTTGTAGATAAATGGCCATTTGGAAAGCAAAATCCCAAAACCAAAGGGGTAGAGAGGCATGGTTTAGTAAGGTAAGACCCATGTCAACGGTGCGACGATGACGGGATTCAATCATCCCGTTTTGCTGATGGGAATAGGGGCAGGAGAGGCGGTGAAGAATGCCTCGGGATTGAAAGAAAGAGGCGAGGGGCTTGAATTCCGTCCCATTATCCGTTTGAATGGCTTTGACATTTTCACCAAAAAAATTTGTCACAAGGGTAATGAAATTTGTAATAATGGGTGGAACTTGAGATTTTGCTTGAAAGGGAAACAACCACATAAATTTCGAGAAGTCATCCACAATTGAAACAAAATATCTATTTCCATTGATAGAGAGATGATGGGTCGGACCCCAAACATCAATAAACAAAAGTTGTAACACTTTACTAGACATAGATAGACTGGGCTTATGGGGCAAAGCATGGGCTTTAGCCCAAGAGCAAGACACACAAGGATATTGGGCTGAGCCCGATTTAGGAAGAGAAGCCTGGTGAATCACAAGATTGGTGACATCTTTGGATGGATGCCCTAATCTCGCGTGCCAAGAAACAGAAGACGACAAAACAGATTGTGGAGCTATGGTGGTGAGGTGAAGATTTATTGTGGGTGGTGACTGCGATGATGAACTGCTGGGCCATTGGTAGAGACCTCCATTAACGTCCCCCTTGAGGAGTGGAGCCTGAGTTGCAGAATCACAAACAAGAAAGTGAATAGCATGAAATTGAAAATAAACATCATTGTCCCTGCAAAATCGATTAACAGATAGCAAGTTTTTGTTTAACAATGGGGCATGAAGAAGATTAGATAGGCGAAAACAACGAGATTTTGAGAAGAGAAAGGATGAACCATGGTGATGGATGGGAATAGAGGAACCGTCTCCGAGAGATATGGTGTCACTGCCTTCATAAGGCAATCTGTCAAACCTGAGGTTAGAGACATCTGGCGTGTAATGATGGGTGGCTGCGATGTCGGGGAACCAGGACGTCGTGTTGTTCGCTTGAAAGTTCCTGGAAGGTGGGGCTTGGAGAGCCTGGTCAAAGCGGCTCCAGCACCTAAGAGTCGTGTGTCCTTGCCTGTCACAAATCTGACAAACTGGCCGGGAATCCGGAGCACCGGAGAACGACTGATTTGAGGAGGAATTGTAGCCAACACGACCTCTCCGGGAGGAAGAACGACCACCACGGTCGTCACCTCGGCCTCGTCCTCTAGAGGAGTCGTTGCGGCCTCCTCGAGTAAATCCCCGGCCTCGACCTTGCCCTGTCACCGTGAAATTCAAATCAGGGTTGGGCAAGGTCGAGGTCGGATTGAGAGAGGTTTGAGAGTTGAGAGTGTTGGAGTTCAACCGGTTAATGCGAGTTTCTTGAAGAAGCATGAAGGACAGTATCTCATGGGGTTCAGGAAGAGTGGGTTGAGTGGAAATCGTGGTTACCATGGCATCATATTCAACACCCAGACCAGCAAGAACGTAGGAGATGAACTCGGCGTCGGTGACGGGTTGGCCTGCAGCTTGGAGTTGGAGGATGAGCGTCTTGGCTCGATTTAAGCAGTCGGTCGCAGACTCATCACCTTTCTTGAGACTCGCAAGCTGGAGTCGTGTTTGGACAACCTGAGCATTTGAACGAGCAGCATAGAGACAGTGGAGTCGTCCCCAAATCTGGTGCGAGGTTTCACGGTCTAAAATTTGAACCATAACCGGTTCAGTGAGAGAGGCAGACAGGATAGCCACCACAAGTTGATCTCTTGTGTGCCAATCTGCAATGGCAGTTGAGTTGTCGCCGGAGGGGTTGAGCGGTGGACAAGGAAAGGAACCATTCACAAAACCCATAAGACGTTGAGAACGCAACTACGGAGTGATCTGCCGGAGCCATGTCATGAAGTTTGTGGGGGTTAATTTGATGGTATTGAGGTGAGAAAAATTAGGTAAAGGAGGATTTGGGGAAGAAATTGAAGCAGCGGTCATGGAGGCCTGTATTTGCTGAGTAAGAATTTCAGTAAATGTTTGATTTTCCATGGAGGAAGGGTGAGGGTAGGTGAGACACTTGTCGTCTTATGGCTCTGATACCATTGTAAATGCTCAGAATTTGATTCCCTTTCTCGTCTATTCATAACGGCCATTACAGAGTATATATACACATGTGTTGCTTGAGCAAGAGGAAATATAAATGCAAGACAACTGTAGCACTATGGACAATTGAGATAGAGACGTTGTGAGCTATGACAGATAGAATTGTGTGTGGGCTAGTCTTTGGTCTTGCTCGGTGGGCTTTCATCAATCGATTGTGGACCTCTAAGAGTATCTTCTATGGCCATGGTTGGTGACTGGCTAGTAGCGTCAAAGACAACAAATTCACTACGTGATTCATAAGCCCTTCCATGGAGGCCAATAAACATGCTAGTTGATGCGTAGATCCGGTGACCAACTGCAAAGCGTTTCGATATGTACATGCTGCATGAATCATCATTAGGGAAACGTAGGGGAGAGAGTTCATACCGACCACGATTGAGGTCATTAAGGTTGAGAACCCATGTGATGGAATCTTAGCACGGCGATGGGAAAGAAGAGTTTCGATCACATGTATTTGGTCGTCAATCTTATCCACTATTGTCCAGAATTTGGGGTTAGTCAGTGGAATGATGTTGGGACATTGGGAGAGACGGATACTGTCATCAGCTAAAGACAAGTGATAAGTTTTATTGATCGATGAGTCTCCCTTCATGCCATACTTTTCATTCAAGTATCTAAAAATCTCCAAATCTGAACAACAATATTTCAAAACCAACGATTCAGCGTCCTTAGAAGATGATAACTCTTGCCCACCAACCATTTATGCTTGGGAACCCAATCTTAACAAACCCAACAAGCGAGGAAAATCCTACGTTCCCAACTCAAGAGTGCATATTTTTTATGGAACCGCCTCATGTACACCAGAAAAGCAGTCATTGATGTTTTAAATTACTCCATCCGTTTTAAATTACTGGATGTTTTAAGGTTTTTGAACGTTTTGCTAAATACATGTCGTTTAACACTTTCTGGCCCACTTAAGTACTCCGCACCTTTTAAATTTTTATAATTAAAGTTTCTTAAAATTTATGCTCAATGAAAGTAATCACGCCCCTTCCCCATAAATTTGGGAGTACTCAGTCGAGATTATCATAATTATGGGGTATTTAATTACGGTGGAATTTTCAGAGTCATCTGACACTTTGTACTCCCTAATCTAATTTCTTAATTTGTGTATCTCTCCTTTAAACGTCAAGTAATTTAAAACGGAGGAAGTATTAAATTTTTATATTAAAAATAAAAACTTTACTTACTCCTTATTGTACCCCCGCAAGTGTCTTTTCGAAGGTTGGTGTACAACATCACTCGTTTGATTATCAACAAATAATCCTGGTTCATGGGTTTTCTTTTGATATTTCTGTTCACATAAACCATTATTAATAATTAAAAAACAAATAAAAAATAGCCTTAAAATTAAATTACATTTAACCTTTAAAAAATAAAACTTACTCCATGCCTAGCGCTTTATCCGCTTTTTCCTTCCCCGAACCGCATGTATAATAGGATTTACTCACATCCTTATTGATTAGTCTCTTAGCGATATAAGCTATCCTATACGCTTTTCATATCTGATGTAAACATTTGATATATTAGTTATTGTTGTTGTGGTGGTGGTGGTTGTTGTTATTATTATTATAAAATCAATAAATTTAAAAGAAGAATAATAATAATAATAATAATAATAATAATAATAATAGATTACCTTAGTATGGTCCCGCCCCATAAAAATCCCTCCAGAATTTGGTGGGTTTGTTGAATCCTTACCCACTTCAGTTTCATATTCATTGAAATCAACTATCTTCAAAATGATTTCCTCAACAATCTTTCTAGCTTTATCCAGACGCGTGCCCTTCAAAACTCGTTCCTCCATTTGCGATTTGAGTTGTTTTAAGAACTTTAAGCTTCCCGCATACGTAAAAATGAAACTTCCGCCATTCATCATATGATACTTTTTAAAGACATCCCCTAATATAAATCATTGTTAAATTATCAATACTAATAAATAAATAAATAATAACTTAACATTATTAAATATTATTTATAAAATATAACTTAGAGCAATTGAGGCGCCCGTCAACCATCGAAGATCCACGACTGTCCATAAATAATGACATTTCTCCCTTAAAAGGTAGAATTATGAGCATAGTTCCCCTCTCTGGTTCATTTTCCATGTATATTTTTTAAAAAAAATTATTAACACAAAGCTACTACTAATTAATAGTCTTTTATCCTTATAAATCAATCAATTGTTACATAAATTGTTATTGAACCTAAATATCATACATTCCTACTTGTATTACTATAATATTAAAGCAAGTTACTAAAAATGGTTTGTGATCTATATGAAGGCTTTTGTCTGAAATTAGTCGATGAGGGTGGAAATTTTGTGAATCCGGATTGTCTGAATTATGAAGGAAGCATGTTTTTCATGTTCATTAAACTAGGTCGGACAACCAACATGGTGGATTGAAGTTTGTAAACAAACAAGGAAACAAAAAAAATTATTACACATTACTCCGAAAAATGTTTAAACAATTTTATACATTACTCCGAAAAATATTTCAAATTAAATATTGTATCTTTAAATATTAAGAATGACATAAAATTAGTCTTCAACTATTTTACTTTTTTGGAAGGGTTGGAATGTCACTGTTATTTAAAGAACAGTTATCTTTGGACAATATTTCAACTTAGGGGCAATGACTCTTTTAAATCCAAACACAACACTATTTGTCTTCACTTAGTATGATATCTAATAAACGGTTGATGATAGGTGACTATATTTTATCATAACCTACCATATGAGTAGTAGAGAGGAGTGCACAATAGTGATGGCTACGTATTAGAACTATGTTTAATTAACTTGAACCTACTCATTAAATGAATTTCAACACTAAACCAATAGGGAAAAGAAAGTCATACCTAATTTCAAAATTATGATTTGAACATAGAAAATCTGAGAAGCTTGACAGGCCTAAGATGCAATGTTCACTTTCAAATATACAAAAGGTCGTTGTTCACCAATCATCACTTCAGTGACGGGTTTCAAATTAGGCACTCGGGCCAGAGATTGGTCGGTTGAGGTTGATGAGCAGAAGGATTCAGAAGCCACAATGCATTTACAATTTGTCAAAATGCAATAATTTAAATAAAGTTGAGCTATAAAGAAATAAAAAATATCAAAATTTAGGAGACTACATCGAATATGCAAGGGGTTGATGAAGTCAAGACTATATTATAAAGGAAATCCAAAAAATCCACATTCACCTTATCAATGAACCGCATAAAACATTTAGAAACCACCAAAATATTCGAGAATTCGGTGTATGAACATCCAATAGGTTTCATAGAATGGCTTCTTTATTGAAACTTGTGCCCATTCTGCTTAAACTTGTGCTCATGTAAATGATGTACGCAGTTCCTCAAAAATTTGAGAAAATGAAAATTAGTTTCCCCCCTGCTGCTCCCTCAAACTTGCTAATCTCTACCATTTCCAAATTACCATCCGACACCACAAATCCTAACCGTTGTAGATATGTGGTCCACAACTTCCATGAAATTAGATTATTATGGAATGCCAAGTCTCTCATATCCCAATTGAGTGAGAAACTTATCTATCTTGAGAGTAAGGTGTTGGAATGATTCATTTCCAGCCTTAAATGTAGCCCTAATCGCTGCCTCCATCTCCGTAAACTCTACATAGGTATTGGATTATTTATGTCCCAATGGAGTAATGGATACAAAAGGCTCCCATTGTGATAATCCAGGACAAACCAATGTTAGGCAAGAAATTTTTTGTAGATGAGAATCCCTCTTGAATAAAGCATTGTAGTGCTTTAATATACGGCGAAAATGATCTAAATTGTTTTTTTAGGGTCAGAGAATCTACACAAGTGAGTGCCAAGGGTATCAAAGACGGTGTAGAGTATAATACGATATTTTGTCTGACCATAATCATCGACCTCAAAGGAATCTAGTTCGGGAAGTATGTAGAGTCCATATGAGGTGGTAGTAATTTATGGTTGGAAATTGAATCGGTAACAAGAAGGATGAATTTGGGAAGGTTATTACAACGAAATTGAAAAATTGTCCAAAGGTGATCCTCCTTTGCATAATAATGACACTATAACCTTTTTAGAAGCTTAAAGTGTTTGAAGGCCAATCTAATATCTTTCTCAATATTAGAAGATTGAGTACTTATACCTTATTATAACCAGTGTTCTAAAAATCGCGCCTAGGCGCTAGGCGGGACGGGACCTAGGAATTTTTAAGCCTAGGCGGACCTCTAGGCGGAAATTCGTCCAGGAACAGCCTAGTCCCGCCTAGGCGTCGCCTAGGCACCGCCTGGTCCCGTCTAGGTGCCGCCTGGGCCCGACTAGTCCCGTCTAGGCGCCGCCTGGGTCCGCCTAGGCACCGCCTAGTTCAACGATTATTCAATTTGCGCTTCTAAGCATATGATTAGTTGACTTAAGGTTTCTTTTTATCCCCCGTGTCGGGATGCATTTGCTTTTCAATCGAACTTATAGTTTTGGATTTTAGGAGGTTTATAATTGTTAGTCAGACATGTACTTTTGCATTTATTTACTTTAGTGTTAGTTAACTACTATAAATTTGGGTTTATGAGTGATATTATGGATTATTATTACATTATATTAATTATTGACAAGTGTTATTCGTCAAAATATAAGGAAATAATCAAGTTTGTTCTAAGTCCGCCTAGGCGCCGCCTAGGCACCCGCCTAACCGCCTAGGCGCTAGGCGGCCACCCACCGTCTAGCGGCCGCCTAGCGCCTTTTAGAACATTGATTATAACAAAAAAAAAAGTGAACACATCAAACATTTTTAAATATTATTCCGTACATAACTACTAACAAGCATCAAATATGTATATTGCGGTGCGTGGCTTTTGCCGGCTGGGTCACGTGCCCGGGGTTTGCCACCAAAGGTGGGTTCCTCGTCATAAAAAAATAAATCAAATATGTATATTGCGGATTGATACCACAATGTGAGTAATAAATGCATTAATGCAAATAAGCTTTAGAGGCAAAGCATAAGTAATTTTACTAGGAATCTAACAGTTTAAAGGCATGATGAAAACATCAGGGATGCAATTATAAATAATTCAACAAACAAGCATTAAATGCAAGGAAAGCTCCTAAACACAACCAGAACTCTCAATTCAATTTTCTCATAGAAGGGAAAAAATCAAACACTTATAAAACACTAAATTTTAAGCAACATATATATATATATGAAATCAAATTCAATATATACACATGTATTATATGTCCCAAAGTTTCAAAACAACAAACATATTAGTCCATGTATCATGCTAAATGACCAAACCACCAAGTCCTAATTAGATTAAAAAATTCATATATAGACATATGAAGAACATCAAGAATTCAACAAGAACTCACAATAAGACCAAATAAATAGGTAGATTTCAGCATTAACAGAGATAAAAATGCAACAAAACGAATTCAAGCAAAACAAATTTTATCATTTGGATAAATAACATCTCAAACTATTCCATTTTCTCATTCTTACTTGCATAAAGATATTTAGTTTATTAGATCATTTTTTAATTAAATATTATTACACATTATTTCGATTTTTTTTATAAATATGATCCATTACTCCCAAAAATATTTCAAAGTAAATATTGTATCTTTAAATATTGAGAATTATGAAAAATTGAAGTTCAACTATTTTACTTTTTTGGAAGGGTTGGAATGACACTGTTATCTAAAGAATAGTTATCTTTGGACAATATTTCAACTTAGGTGCAATGACTCTTCAAAATCCAAAGCACAACGTTATTTGTCTTCACTTAGTATGATATCTAATACTCCGTATATAAGAAGCAATGAGCATTTGCGTTCATAATATTTATAGTATGTATTTAATAAACTAATCACATTCAACCCCCCTCCAACCAAACAAAAAGTATTCATCATTGCATACCTAAAGAATGATTGAACATTACAAAAGCACTTGTTGTTGAATACTATGACAAATTAACTTCTAACAAGAAGTATCATATTCTAAAGATAAATAGTATCCCAATCTATTACCATTTTTCTCATTATTCCTTGTATAAAAAAACATTTTTTTTATTATATCATATTTTTTTAATGAAAAAATATTATACATTGCTCCAAAAAATATTATACATTAATCCAAAAAAATATTTCAAAGTAAATATTATATTTTAAAATATTAGGAATGACATCAAATTGATCTTCAACCATTTTGATTTTCTACAAGGGTTGGAATGTCAGTATTATCTAAAGAAGAGTTATTAGATTATATTTTAACTTTATTATAAAACTCAATTTTTGGGAGAGATAGAACTATAGAAGTACATCTAAATGACTTTTGGAGGGGACAACATTTCACATAGACTTGAACATATAAGGTAAGATAAACTGAAATGAGATTAAGCGTATCTTATCCCATCAAGATTGTTCCTTTATGGTTACCCAGAATGATTATTAAGACCCTTTCAATCAGTGGTTTACCACATTTGGAGTTGTGATTGTGCATTTGGATCGAGTTATTGACTATACGCTTTATTAAGACATGTTCAATAAGCGGTTTGCCACATTTGAGGTTACTGATAGGATGTACATTTGAAGTTATTAATTGTGCATTTCATTTCTTTTATGTAGAGAGGGAAATTCGACATGGAACAAGCTCGACTTCTGTTTCTAAGAGTCTTGAATTTATGATCGGATAGAGTATTTTTTTCTAAATTCCAACAAAAAAAAATCTAATTATTCCATATCATACTAGAGCAATTTGTTAATAAATATTTAAAAATCTATAATACTAACTATTTTAAATGATCATTGGCTTTTTTTCTTAGTCCAAATCAAAATGGTTTAATCACTTTACATCTATATCAGATGTTATGAGACCTTTTAAGGACACTCTTCTCATAAGCAAGTCTATTTAGATCAGGCTTTTATTTTCTTGGATGATTTGATTTCATAATTTTTCGAGTTCAAAAATTTTGTAATTACTCAGTAATAAACAGAAATTTTGCCGGATACCTCTGGAGTCCGGAGTATGGTGTTTTTCACGGGGTGTGCAGAAGTCTTACAATTTTCGTGTGGTACCCTTGGCGTTTTAGAGTATTTCACCTCACACCTTAAAATGTAAAATTACAAATTTCAAAGCTGAATTTATTGATTGCTAATTTACAGATTGTAAAACTTAACACGTTGTAAAACTGATTTTACATGCCATCCTACAAAGCATAATCAAACATTTACAAACTAAATAACCCCTAACTCGAATCACTCACTGTAATTTTAGCCTGGGATCGAAACCCTAACCCCAAATTAATATTACAAATCATTTGAATATAGTCTTAAAAAATTTCTACACCCCGTGAAAAACGCTATACTTCGAGCTACCCGACGAAATTTCCGAAAAAATTATTGACGTTACGTTGAAATCGTAAAATAGGGCGGAAACATATCTTAGAGGATAAGAGTTTAGGAAAGCGTGAAGACTGGAGCGTAGTATGGGTGGGAGTTGGGGACTTATGGCGAGGGTAAAATGGTAAATTAAGGCGTTACACTCGAAGAAGCACAGAAAAACGAATATCTTCCGCCGGAAAACCTTATAAAATTACATCGCCAGCCCCTGCAAATCTCCACACGACTGCATCAAATCAGTTAGTATCTTCAATTGAAGCAGATCATTCAGCAAGTGGAATCGCCATGGCTCTTAAGGTTTGCTCTTAGAATATATTCTCCTCCTCCTCTTTTCCGTATTTCAGTTCAATCTCGCGTGGATAGTAATCGTTGTTTGAATCGGATCTTAGTTAATTGCTTCCTGAATACGTGTTTTGGAAGTTCGATTTGCCTGTCAGATTTTAGATTGTTTGTTGTTTGTCTGGATCATGAGCGGGATTTCAATTGGAAACGGTTTGGATCTCAATTTCCGTTGTCTAATTGCGCCTTTTGAGTTTCAGATTACTGTGAAAGATCAAAGATCTGTAGTTAGTGTTTGCTTTGAGTAGGTTATCGACCTGGTTTTTCCTCTTTCGACGCTTTGAAACGCTGATTTTGCGGGTGAATCGTTGATCTGCTTGCTCAGTTTCGTGTGATGCTTTTCTTTGTGTGCTGACTTCCTTTCAATCGAACAATTACTATTGAACGTTCAATGAGAAAACGCTGTTCTCAATTCTCATTGATGTTTTCAAGAAATAGCATTTTTCGTGGACTGTTTCCATCATTCAGCCAAGTGATCATATTGATTGATAATGCAGATCTGAACCTTGTGCATTCAGTTGATTACTTAATGACTGCATCTCTACTATATGAATTATACATGCCTTTGTATTATACATAAGTCTCTGTATGTCAGTATGTATACTTTACTTGTACATCTGCTCATCTATATGTAGATAAAAGGCATGGACTGATACAGTGATATAGTATGAACTGAGTTACGTTATGCCTGGTTAACTGGTTTAGTGGTTTTGTATGGATGCTAACTTCAGATCCATACTTGATACATATTCAGTTGAACCTTAGTTATTTGTTTACAGACTCATACTTACTGAATCCTGGATAATCAGATCGTAATTATAGTATCCAAACCAGATCTCTGTCACCAATAGTAGATCTTTGCTCGGATACTATATCTACTTTTTCAATTGTCTTTAATAGTTTTGAATTGAGATATTAGGATCTCAAAAGGGGTTAGTATGAAGCTAAACCAATGCCTGAAACTCTGGATCATAAGCAGAAATCCAACCCATTGAAAACCTTTCGGTGTTCATAGAAGTTTCATGGTATTGATTATGCTGATATGTTGGTTTCTTATAGGAGGATTTTGAGCTGTACGCTGAGAAGGCAAAGACTTTGCCGGAATCCACATCCAACGAGAACAAGCTCATTCTCTATGGCCTGTACAAGCAAGCGACTGTTGGTGATGTGAACACAAGTTAGTTTTATCCCTAAACGTCAAGCAGCTCTTCGTGTTAATATTAGTATGCTCTTCTTTGCTTGCTTTTCTCCCAAACGATGTCTTACCAATTGATCAAATTCATCAGGCCGTCCTGGAATGTTCGACATGAGAGGCAAAGCAAAGTGGGATGCTTGGAAGGCGCTTGAAGGTATATATAGTCTCTTCAAGCAACTCAAATTCACAATGTGCTTTGCTTATGTTCTCAAAATTTCTCACCTTGGCAGGAAAATCTTCTGAGGAGGCCATGAACGACTACATCACGAAGGTCAAGCAGCTTCTGGAAGAAGCTGGCCTCCCTGCTTGATTGAGTGGATAAGTACACCTTCAATGTATCCTGTCTAGGCTGTCTTCTGAGAAGACGAATCATGTTTCCAGCATGCTTAATGTACTTGTTGTTTCTCATCACAGTTCTTGATATTTCATCTGGCTACCTTATTTGAACTGGGTCATCACATTTTAATTGGGTCATTGTCTTAAATTGTATGAATCGACCATTCATTATGCATTTCTGACTAAGAAATTTCCTGCATCACTTCAAATCTCTTTCAGAGCATAAAAGCAAGCTGGGTCAATCCAAGTATATCTAAGGGCTTAGAGCAGAATCTATGAAGTCGGAGAATCACACCCCATTTCCCCAACTAATCTGAAAGGGTGTTTCCGAGTTGCTTATTACTTGTTATTTGTGTCGAAATAGTCTCTGGGCGGCCTGCCTCCCTGATTGGTAGGGGTGTTATGCGAGCCAAGATTCGACTCGTATAAAACTTGGCTCGGGCTCGTTTATATTTGAAAATGAACAAGTACGACGGAATGACCAAGATTTCGAACAGCTAACACCTGAGATCGTCTACCTACAAGGTTGAGTATATAAACAGCATAGCAACATTTCATTTTTTACATGGAAATCCTCAGATGCTCACTTATGGCCCCAAGGACGATCAAAATATCGGAGGCACTAAACTTAAAACTACCATCAGTTTTCGAGTGAGGGGCGTCTATGTCGTGTTAGACGGAAAAACTAGACATAATGGCATCTAGAAACATAATATTCCTTGACACGAGAGGCACCATCCCTCGAAAGGATCCCTTCGAGGTCTCCAATGATTCTGGCCAGCCATATCTCCAGATTTCTTTGGATCTCCTTGAAGTTGCCCCGTATGCAGTCCAGGGATCTCCGCGTAGGGATCTTTGTACCGGATCCAAGCTCATCCCCGGCATAAACACTATTTATGTCAGCTTGTAAAGCCACTAGTTTCTGCCCTGTCTCAGCGGCACGCTGCTGGAGGCGGATTGCTTCGAACAGATACTCTGTTTGCCTCTGAGTCCGGAACTCCGGGTTCAGGGACGTGTCGCACGGGTCACTACCTTGCTGCACAAATTGGGAAGAGAAAAGGTCATTTACAGCTTCATGAACCTTTCAACAACTTGGAAGGTTAGGTTTTCAGTATCATGAACAGATTCACAGTACACATTGCTAAGGGGATATCATATCTCTATACATGGACCCATCTGAAATCCAAATCATCAATGCAACACCATGGTGGGTCAAATTCTTTAAATGTGTTCCAGATAAGAGTGTACGAAGTAGCTCATTTTTTGACTTTGCCTTTCATATCATAACTTCATATGGCCTCATATTTGATACAGTTATAGTCTGCTTGCATCAAATAAGGATAGATAAGGGTATGAAATTAGAAACAAAATGTAGAACTTTCTAGGCAGTTACGCTCACCATTCGTTGACAAAGATCATCAATCTTTCCTGCAATATCTTGGTACCTCTTAGCCTGCTTCCTCAATAGCGATGGAGCCTTTGAAAAATCACCCTTCCCTAATCTTTCCAAATTTGACAATTCTTGTTCGAGTACTTTTAGCTTAGAGGGTACCCCTGTCGATTCACCATCTACCTTCCATGGTGACTCCCTCCTAACAGATAGAAAACAAACTTGAGAATTTATAAGATGTGAATCGGCAAACTCCAACTTGATAAACTTACCTTGCCACGAAGTGTTTTGTATGATACGTTGTATCAACCGCTGCATATTGTACATCCTGTAAAGATCAACAGAAAGAAGTTCTTATTCAGAGAAAATCATCCCAACTAGAACATCAGTAACTTGTAGGCTGTAGCTGAAATTGGAGGAAGAAAGTGCAGCTTGTAGATAAAGCGTAGTGATAAGGTTACATTGTCTTTTTATGGGTGTCAGACAATAATTTTGAACAAACAAGGGCTGACGATGAATCGAAGCTCAAAAAGTTTGTTTTACTTGAAACCCAAATGGAAACAAGATAAGACCATTTTAAATCACAGGATGAGGACAAATGACAATAAGAGGGCTGGAAGATAAGACGAGTTGGCAATTCAATTTTGGATATGAATGACAAACTACAACTTGAATCTGAATTCTGAAAATGATTGAGTGTTTGCTGAACTAGTTAATTTGTGTTTTTTTGGTTGGATGAGTTCCCGCTACCTCAATCACCAAACTATATCCAACATTATATCAGATCCTACATGGTTAGTTTGGATGGGAGATACACAGATTCATCCTTTGGCCTCAATTAGCCCTCAATTTTGCAACATGATTTTCTAACACTGGTTTTCAGAAACCATCAAAGCTCAGACTTTCAATTTCTATGGACAAAATGTACCCAGTCAATGCAAAAGAGACTGAACTCAACACAGTCACAGAGTAATCAATTCAAGGGAGCAACTTGAACATTGTGAAAATTGAACAGGCAAGCAGAACATTGTAAGTAGTAGAAGATCAGTGTTCCAAACCTGCCATGGATTAGATCTCTCAGACCATAGCTTGGAAGCCATGGAAGACAAGAAGCTGGGATCGAACCCACCCCCACCATTACTATGCTCAAACAACAGCCCCACATCTCCATCCCTCACTCTGTCACCTCCAATAAACTCCCTCTCCTCACCCTCAGAAACCCTAACCTCCCCCATACCGCCATTAAAGTACTTACCGCAACCACCGCCACCAAAATCATCAAATTCCCCAACGGAAGACGCCGCTTTCATCGACATGAAGTTGAGAAGCTCATCCCTCTCCCCAATCTCCCTCTTCATCTCCTCAATCTCCCCCAACAGCGCGCTCTCACTCCTCTCCAGGTCCACAACCCTCGCCCGCAGCCTCGCAATCTCGTCGCCGGACTCATCGATCTGCTGGATCAGCTTCCTCTCCTCCTTCTGCCAAGCGTTCCTGTGGCTAGCGAAGATCTCAACAACCCTAGCGTTGGCCTTGGAGTCCTCCTGCCGGCGCGACTTGAGCCCCGCGAGCTGCTCCTCCGCCTGCCGTAGCCGCAGCGACAGGTACTGGTTCCTACACTGCATCGTAGGGAACAGAGACAGCGCGGATTTCGGAAGAAGAGCGAGAAAAACCGCAAAGCTGACTCCCAAGTAGGAGGAGTACAACTCTTCAACAACGCTTGTCAGCCTCTCCGGCTCCTCTGCTACTACTCCTTCCCGTTGATCTCTCCTCGGCGTGGAGTGCAATGGGGGCGGGGGTGGAGGAACGGACGCCACGGCCGCCATTGAAGCACTGAGGAAGCTCTGTGAGGAGAAAAACAAAAAGAGGAGAAGCTTTTTGGGGTTGGGAAGTGTGAGGTTTGCAGGTTGGATGGGTAGTTTCATTTACGGAGTAATTATTTATTTAAAAAAAAAATAAAAAAAGAATTTGAAAAAAGGGGGGGCTTTCTGGCTACTGTAAATGGGTTCTGGGACTCTGACAAGAGGCTATAATCTGGTGGGGACTGGTGTACGATAAGTGAAAAGAGGCTCTTCTTTTTTTACCCCTTTTATTTTAACTGCCATTGGCTGAACACTTGCCAAAGACAAAAAGACTCATCATTACTACTTTTGTTATAGCAACTTTTTCCTTTCTTTTACCTAGACTAATAGCCCGTGGAGCTCGGTACGAAAAAGCTCGATTCGAGCTCGTTCAATTATCTAAATAATTCGAGTTTGAACATGATTTAAAGCTGGGTTGAAATCTCGGCTCGTTCGATTTAGGCTCGAATAACTCGAATAATATGAAATTTCTAAAATTTTAAGTTAATATGTTATGACCAAGTAAAACTACTTAAAGCTCGAAAAAAGTTCGGCTCGAGCTCGCTCATTTACTAAAACAAGCCGAGCTTGAACAAAAAAGAAAGCTCGTTTAAAAATTAGGTTCACCTCGGCTCGAGCTCGTTTAACAAATAAACAAGCTTGAACATGTCAAGTTCGGCTCGACTAACACCCTTACTTTTAACTTAGGCGAAAATAAATAACGGGAAGTAGTACTACTACGTATAATTTAGTTTATTGGTAAGAGAGTTTTTTTTTCTCATTTTCGACAAAATAATTATGGAATGTTTCGAAAGACAGCGAAAAAAACTTGAAATACCGAAGTCTGAAAATTTTGTCAATCTAGTTCATTGAAGGTAATTTGTAAAGGGTTTTATGGTTATTAACTGATTAATTTGATTATCAATTAAATTGTTAAAGGGTTTTTATGATTAATAATGGTAAGAGATTTATCATTAAGAATTACAATTAGTTTGTACTCCCTCCGTAACGCAATATTTGTCCATTTGGGAGTTTTCACACTTCTTAAGAAAGCTACAATTAGAAAGTAGAATAATTAAAAATTTAGCAAATAAATAATGTGGAAAAAAAATGGACCAATGAAAAAAAAAAGAATAGTATGGGAAGTTGGAGTATTAATAGAATTTCTTGGAAATCAAATACAATTAATGAGATGAATGGATAAAAATAGAAAATTTTGTCATTAATTAGGTTCAAATGGACAAATATTTTGTTACAAATAAAAGTGGCCAAATGGACAAATATTGCGTTACGGAGGGAGTATATGATATAGGTAAAAATTAATGGGCATTTTACCAATTCTAATAAATACAGTCTCAAGTAGGCGTGGCCACGGGTCGGACCCGGCGGGTCAAGGTCGAGGAAGGGCGACCCGAACCCTAACCCAGGAATTCCACGGGTTGGCGGGTTCGGGTCGACCCGTTGACCCGCCGGATTCCCAAATTTAAAAAAAAGATATTTTTTTTAATATTTTTGACTAAAATTTTTTTAAAAAAAATGATAGGTAAAGAATTTTTATACATATCACTTTTTATATCCATTTCATTTTAATATGAAGTGGAAAAACTTCCTTCATCCACTACAATATAAATGTAGGGATATAAAACTTCTCAAACTTTATTTCATTTCATTATAAGAAATAAAGCTTAAAGTGAAGAGTGGGAGTTAAGGGAGGATGGAGTACACATATATATATATACATCAATCCCTTCTCATTCTATCTCTCAACTTTCAACGTCGGACAAGAGTCTTGTCCCACATTGAAAGTTGAGATAATAGGGGATGTCTTCCAAATCTATAAAAAGGGAAGGGTGATAGTGCTTTTGACCCACATTGCACATTGCAAACTAGTTTATGTTTACATGTTATGAATTATTCTAAGAATAATATACATAATAATTATTATAAACATAAAAAAAAATATTTTTTTCAAAAAAAAAAAATTGGGATGGTGGGTTGACCCGTCGGGTCGACCCGCCGGGTGATCGGGTTCAAAACCCCTGGCCCTAACCTGCAACTCGCCCCCACCCGTTGACTCGTTGACCCGGACCCGTCGGGTCATTGACCGTACGACCCGTCGGATCACGGGTCGACTGTAACCCGTGGTCACCCCTCGTCTCAAGTGTCAAACCTTATTGTACAATTAATTAAAAGTGTTTTTGCAAACTAGATCTAAAAGGTAAGAAGAAAATACTACTACTTCAACCTATTTTAATTCAAAATCGGATATTCTAATTAGTAATTACACACATTAATTTTTTTGATGTGGGTGCTCGACAATAGTTTATGATGAATTGATTATGGTAAATTTGGATCATGTTGCGAAATTATTGAAAAAATTAGATATTTTATATAGTTTTTTCCCCTAAAAAACGTGCGTAAATAGTAAGGTGACATTTTTGACCGAATAGAGAGAAGGTCAATATGGGTAGATTATTCAAGTGGAGTGAACTACTCTTCGTGGTAACGTAAACCAACATGTGAGATGTATTGCATTTAAAGGGAAAGAGAGGACAGATAAGACATCATTCACTTTTACCCAATTTGGTACCTCCATTTTGTTATTCCGAAGAAAGTTCGGTAAACAAGCTTCCTAGTAGGATTCACCGTGCAGTAAAAAAGAAAAAATCCCTCCAACATTTTTTTTTTTTTTTTTTTTTTTTTTTTTTTTTTTTTTTTTTGATTAGGTAAAAAAAATCCCTCCAACATAGGGTGTGTTTGGATTCCAAAATGCATTAATTATAATGCATTTTTTTTACCTCGGTTTATGTGCTTGTTTGGTTGCATAGTTAAAAAGGCGCAAAAACCGAGGTAAAATATGTGATTTAACCAAACAGGCACATAAACCGAAGTAAAAATAATGCATTATAATTAATGCATTTTGGAATCCAAACACACCCATAGTCTGAACTCTGAATTCCTTCAGCTTCAACCCTGCTAAAAAAAAATAAAGAATAAAAACTAAAGGCATATTGAATCACATTACATTCCATTGGTAAACTAATTTAAAATTTTGAGTCTTCTTCCTTGTTTGATTTGTGTTTTTTTTTTGTGTTGTATAATGACATATAGTTTGTCTGTTGATTCGTCGGTCTCTTAAATTATCAGATAACATATTACTCTCTCCGTCCGCGAAAACTTGTCATTTTAGCTATTAGCACAATTTTTAAGAAATCCAATAATCTACTCCATTTTTTACTAATTTACCCTCATTTATTATTCTACTTTTCACTTTATCGAAAACCACAACTCACAACTCATCAATCATGCCAAGGGCATTTTCGTAAAGTGAAAGTAAAAATACCTACAATGACATGTTTTTATGAACAAAATCGAACCTCTAAAATGACAAGTTTTCGCGGACGGAGGGAGTATCAAATATATTCAATCATTTCCTTATAAAAAAAATAAAGAAAAAAAATTTGAGTGAACCACCTAATATGCTACAATATGGATTGGAGTTTAAATAGGCTTTAAAAACTATATTCACTCACCAGACTTTTTACTTTTATACACGTAGTTTAAGGAGTTAAAAAATGTATAAAATATAACAGTGAGAAATGACCATTATCTAATGACTCGTGTAGTCGTTTTTATCAAAGTTGGTTGGGCCGAGACTAATTGACTTGCACAGTTGTACTTTTAGTAGACCAGGGATGACAATGTCACGAGCTTGATAGTTGCATATATATGTAGTCGTTATCAAGAAGGTGGGGTTCGAACCATTTACGAGAATAATTTGTTCTATTATTTCTGTATATACACTTTTGAGAGTACTAAATTTAAGGGCCTGTTAGCACGAAGGTGGCGCTCATACACTTGCATATTTGGGCCTTGTGAGCCCACAAAGCCCATTTATTATAACCCAAGCCCACAATTCTAAATACTACTAGATTTGAAACATGAAACCGCAGCTTTTGTGGGAGGGTTTAACGCGCCACAAATTAATCTAACTTAAGATTAAAATCTAGATGAAAATTTTAATAAAATTTTAGCTTTTGTCGATAAATTTTTTTTTTTTGGTAAACAACACGGGGCGGAAAACCAACCCGAGTTACAAAGTTCAAAAGCTACATCACGACCATCCGGGGAGTAGCCTTCCCCATACAATCACTCTCAATGAGTTTCTTCGTATCATCCGGTGGCTCCAATAGCTTTTGTCGATAAATTAAAAGAGTAAAAAAAAATTTGACATGACAAATTGCATCGAGTTTTGTAAAAAAAAAAATCCGAGCACTGCGATTTTTTTTTATCACAACTCTTTGAAGAACTCCAATAAACTTATGCCAAACATGCTCTAAATTAGCTTAAACTATAGTCTATTTACTCTCATTGATTAAAAATTATTAAAACAAAGTACAATATTCTGATATTGATTTAATTAAGTAATAAAAAAATACTACCAATGAAAAAAGACTATATAATCCTCACCGCTAGTTCCCCTATGTAAGTTTCAATTCCACCTTTATAATTGAAAATTTTCACTTTTCTCGTTTTAATTCCTGCATTCTAAAATCTAAATAAACATATTTTCTCAATTCTCTTGATTTGTACTTTATGGGAATTGGGTTCTATGAAGTAATTTTCCATGAATTATAGTTATACTGATGTTTAACCAAATGAGCCCTGAAAAAGATTACTAACACGTGTCAGGGTTACATAGAGTAGGCTTAGATCTATCTTTCGAGCTCTTACACAAAAACCTAAGGATTCAATAATGATCCTGGTCGGTTGATTTCTATCCATATAATGCATACGGCTCTGGTTGCCGGTTGGGCTGGTTCAATTACTCTATATGAATTAGCGGTTTTTGATCCAGTATAGGATGGACTTTTTTTTGGACATCCAACAAACATCTCAACAAGGATCACCAAAGAGGAAGACATTATAAATCATGCCATTGACAACAAATATGAATTTCAACACCATATACTGCAACAGTTCCAAACATACATGTAACATATTTTTTAAAGAAGAAAAAACAGCACAAAGATTACAATTCACATTGACAACAAATAAAGCCAAAAACTTCCTTCCTTTTGCTTTACAACTTAGAAAATTTTGTGAAATCCCATAGCTTCTTATTGAACTATAAGTTCTTGTTGCTCATCGGTTTGATCAACCAAATCCTTCTTACGAGCCTTCTCCTTCTCGAGTAAGTACAATCTCTCGGCTTCAGGCACCGCGAGGATGATACTATGCATCTTGAAGCTGATCTCTTCGAGCTTCTCCATCACCTTGTCGTTGGTGAACATACCGCTAAGAACACTCACTATTGTATCCCAACTTTCCGTTATAGGCAATACAATGATGACTATTGATCCTATGGTTCCCCATGCCATGGCGATGACCGCCCAAAATGTGAAGTATCCCAACTTAAACACTCCTGCAAACAAATCAAAATGGTTAAAATTATATGATCATAAAGCATCTGAAGATCAGATCCACCCTTCTATCACAAAAGCTTAAGCAGTATTGTATTACTTTACCTGCAGGGAGGCTAAGAGCAGGCCAGAGAATGATGATAACTATAGTGAACCCAACACCCCATTTAACAATCCAAAACTTGGCCTTCTTCAACTTCTCCTCCTCAAACTCTTCGTCAGGGAGATCCGTCTTATCCTTCTCAACCATGGAGATCTTCTTTGTCGAGACCCAGTCATAATCCTGAGGCCAGATGAAGCTAAGAAGAGCGTGGATGGCTCCACCGGTGAGTATAGAAACCAGGTTCCCAACCAACATGGGTGCATTCCTCCCTGTGGTATCAAGGTTCACCCTTCCATATTGAACTTGTGTGACTGCCAACCATGACACGATCCCGAGGATGCAACCAATGATGGTGCCTAGGATGGCGCCAATTGCGTTGGCTTTCCTCCATAGGAGCATGAAAGCAATGGGCATGACCGCTGAACCTATGATGACACCCATGGCTAAGTACATCCATCCAAGGGACACACCGGCCTTGTTTAGGATCACGGCTAGTATCCCCATGAAGCATCCGAAAGCTAGGACTATCGCCCTCGAGACCCTGAGGATTTGCTTCCCATTTGCATTCGGGTTTATGTAGGTCCGGTATATGTCATATGTGCATAGGGACGAAACCGCGATGAGCTCTGCTGATCCAGCAGATGTCACAGCCCTAAACCAATAAGCTTCAATTGTTAGAAGGATAAAAAAATGGAATTTTGGTAGAGGATCATTAAGGGCCTGTTTGGCACAAACTTTTTACAGTTCATAGCGTATGTAGATTATAATCTTAAGTTAGATGAAATAGTGAACCTCACAGACAGGCCCTAAATGGTTATGTTCTTGAAAGGTATTTCTTGCTTACATAAAAAGCATGGTGAGAAGAAGAACCGAGCCTGCTTTGCCCATCAACGCGGTTGCAGTGGCAGGAGGGACGAGCCCATGGGCAGCTTCACTTGCGGTGATAGGAAGATCAAGCGCGAGAGCACCCAAACCGAGAGATGTGGCCAAGGAAAATGGCACTGCAAACCAAACCAACCCTCCCAACAAGTAGCCCTTGTGAGTTGATGAGGGCCTTGCAGCAATGGCACTTACCCAATAGCCCTGAAAACATACAAAACATTTGATGAAAAAAATGCCACCGAATAATCTCTCAATACCAAGGAATTATAAGAAGTTACTTTTACTCTCATCCATTGATCTTCTTAATTCAATGACCCAGATTTGTTAATATGATACACAATAAGAGTTGTGTACATTTGATCTGTTGTCTATATATATTCGATCACTATGATAAAGAGCCATGATTGAGATCAAACTTACATTGTCAACAAAAACTGTACCAAAGTTGCCCACAATGTTGATGATACCAAACACAAGCCCACCGGAGCTCAACATCGTAATGTAAGAGCCCTTGTAGTTCCCATTGACCGGGCCACAGGCTTGGTCGGTGTGAGAAGTTGGGTCCAAGCACACCCTTGATCTGCTCGCGACTTCAATCAGACGGTTGTAAACCAGGCTCGGGCTGCCAAGCTTGCTATTAGCCGCGTAAACTAGGTAGATGAAGATGACTAGCACCACATGGACTGAAAAATCATAATGCAAAACAATCAAGAACATATAAGGATATATTAATTGAAATTTATTCCTTAACTTGTTGGTATCTAATTTTATGTACCTATGACAGAATGGATGTAGCTGGCTAAGAAGGTGGCTTTTAGTCCACCGGCTAAGGTGTAGACGACGACACCGAGTGGGATGAGGAAGCTGGCTGCATAGATGTTGACTCCGGTGAGTGCATTCACCACCGCTGAACCGCCAAGGAGGAGCATCGCGGTAACTATGATGTTCGTCATGAAGCAGAAGGTGAGGAAGACGATGTGCGCAGTTGTTCCCCATCTATTGTAAAATCACACAAAAGCATATATAAGAACATAGAAGTCGAGTGAGATTCCATTCTAAAAAAAGAAGAAGTTATATAAATACCTGGCTTTGACAATTTCACAAACAGTGTGAGCATGGGGAGCCTTTCTCTTGATCTCAATCGCGATGACTCCGAACAAGAGGACTTGAATGGTTGCGCCGCTAGCATACCAGAATGGCCCACTGATCCCATACTGCCAGGCAACGTTGGAGCTTTGCAAGATGGTGGCAGCCCATGTCCACTGAATTCAAACAAATCAATACTATTTGTTTGATATTGTGATTTTGAAAGTTAACACTGATTGATATACATACATACATATATATACATAATTACCTGGGATACAATGACACTTGCAATCAGCCCAGTTTTGACCTTCCTTCCGGCTGTGTTGAACCATTCTGATGTATGGCGCGACCCAACATATCGTTTTTCCAGCCACACCTGTAGTTGTGAAATTGTTTAACAATATGGAATTAAGCTCTTGTTTAGTTCAATATATTAATTCTTGTATAGATATATAGTGAGATGTAACATGATGAGAAATCTAGCCAACTTTCCAAGCTTTACTGATAGAGCTAATAAGGATGACATATAGTGATCAGTACAGTATATATCACTCAAAAAGCTTTGTAACAATCAATATATTGCATATATGGAAGTTGAATGGATGGGTTGATACCAGAAAGGAGGTGAAGACGGCAAAGAAGGCACCAAAGCCGAGAATGACAGCGTAGCCGACGCCCTGATTAAGCAGAGGTTTACCCTGGAAGTAGCTGGCTTGCCTCACACAGCTCCCACCAGAGCTCTCATAGAACTCCCCTCCAAACCCTAATGGTGGACACACTCCCCCTCCAGCCATTTCTGTGTGTCTTTAATTTCCTTCCTTACTGTTTGATATGATAGCTAATTTTCTTGTGCCTTGTTTGGTGCTGGGGTTTGGATCCATTTATATATACACACATAAATTATATGTGTATATATTATAAATGGAATTAAGCCAGTGAATCTGAAAGCTCATGGAGGGGGTTGAAGGAGTATCAGTTGACAGCTACAAGAATCAAGGAGAGAATCTGGCGTGGTGGGACCCATTCGATCATAGAGATACGACAAAATTCAAGAAGATCCAGTTATGAAGGTATCTTTCTTGTCATGTTGAGTGCAACTGCAAGGTATCTTTTTGAGTTGACTTTCCTATATATCCTAATCCTTCCTGCACATTAGGTTCGATTGACTTACTTTTAAATGCGTAATTTTAGCTAAGGCATCAACATATTTTAATACAAGTGTAAAAAATGATTTTTATCGGTTTTTTTTTAATAAGGTAAAGATTTGAGTGGGATCAGACTCTGCTAGATCACCATCAAGAGCATATGTTTTTGGACGAGAGGACACACAACTCACGATCATCTAGGAAGTCGGGGGTGTTGTGGACGCGGGTTAGCCAACGCCAAACGAGCAATCCTATATGTCACAGTTTTGATCTCGCGAAAGCATGCGAGATGGAGACTGAGTGAAACTGTTACAATAAGAACAGAATGTCCGAAATGATGATCTCAACATCCCACGGGCAGTTTCAACATCCCTTGACTGTATTGACAATCATCAGATTGTCTCCATCCACCAGGATATTGTGGACTCTAAGCTCTCTTGCTCTTGATACACCGAGTTGAAGGCATCGGTTTTTCTAATATTTGAATATGATAAGAATTTTGATTGAAAAATATTTTTTAAAATTACATTATTTTAGTTTTTTTAATTGCTTTTATATTAATGTTTGATAAGTAATTTTTCTCAATCAAAATTAATACTCCGTATGTTTTATTGCACAAAAAAATATGTACATAAATACAAATTACAAATATAGGCAAAATGAAAAAAAATAATCAAAGGAGGCATTATCGTGTTGTTTAATCATTAATTAATCCACAATCTCAAAAGTCAATGCCCTCAAATTGGACATATCACTTAAATACTTTTTTTTATTAATCGAATGGAAATGTCACATACTCGAGGTTGTCCTTGTTAAACACCCTTTGTGCAGGCACAAATTGCTGATAATTTACTCCATCTTTTGATGGTTTCAACTCTTACTACTTATGGTTTTTGGAACTTATTCAATTCGATTGAAGCCCGTCTTATACAAGACGACTATTATTAGTTTCCAAAAATTATTATTTTTATTATAATAACAATTTTTATTATTTTATTTTCATTATTAAATGTCATTTGCCAATTTTTTATGTTGGTCAAAGTCACTTACCATATATGGAGCTTTACATATAAGCATGGGATCTTATATCACCTAAACAAGTTTTTTTTTAAACAAGTTATTGAAGACATGAATGACTTGTTTCATTGGTTATCTATATATTCCTGCATAAATTACATCATCATGTATGCAAGCGAAAGTGTCCGTTTGGATTCAAAAAATAAAAATCAAAATACAATAGAAAAGGAAAGGACAATGAGTGATTGGTATAAGATTTAAAATATTAATTTGTTGGCTATTTTTTACCCTTTTTTGGGTTTTTTTTATTAGGTAACATTTTGAAAGATTATAAGTATGATAAATCGATAGAGTACAAAAGAATGTCGGACGGACAAACTCGTCATAATACAACTGACAAACACAACAAACCACAATCTATGAATCGGGTAAAAGTCTACTGAGCGAGAAAGAAGACTTTTACCCTGTTTTTGGTGTTCAGTGGGGAGAACCGGCTTTTTTTTTCCTCAAATAAATTTCAAAAAATAAAATGTAAAAGCATATGCAAATTATTAAACTTTTAAAGAAGAAGCGCAGAGGGCACCACCCCTCCTTTTAACAAAAAAATTTAAACTTTTAACGAAAAAGAGGCATTATTTTTCCTACCAAATTATGTTACATCTATAATAAATCGGTTTTTAACATATATCCCGGTATATTATTAAATTTCAAGAAAGATTCTCTTAAATATATTAATTTAGTTGCTTTTTAATTATATATTTTTATGGGGTATTTTTTTTATTTAAGGAATAGTTTCAAAATTAAAAAATTTATAACACATGCTTTAAGGATATAAGTTAGAAAGACTAATATTTAATATGGAGCCTAAGCAGTTGGTTATTGATTAGATTTATTGTTAACATGACTAAATTGATGTATATTACGGTTATTCTATATATCATATGTTCAAAATCAAGGGTATAGGATAAGAGTGCTAATTTGGAATTATATTTCAAATTTTAATTAGTTTATCTTTTCTTTTAATTAAATTCCTAAGGTCTATTAATTTTTTTATTAGGGAAAGATCGTTTATATTAAATAATTAATAAGAAGATCATAAATGAAATGATTATATTTGTTTTTTGGTAAGGAAATGAAATTATTTTTGAGTCCAAGCGAAAAGAGGGTATATTACTTGGCTTTACTCCCTTGAAGATCACCTTCTTCTTTTTGATAGTAGGCAAGAATAGATAGAGGAATCGATCTTGAAGCCATCAAGAGATGGCTTGATAACACTCTACGCAGAGGGTCGTCAGTCAAAAGAAAAATAAACCAAGATTAAGACTAAGATTACAATCACCAATAAATTATAATTAAAAAAACATCTATGAATGGAGCCTTAATTCTTGATTTCTGTTCTGGCGGCTTAGAAGACAGTGGTGGTTTCAATGAGGATTGCGGATCTGGATCCAGATATGGCAGTGAGGAATCTCGCTCTTGCATGCAATGCTTGGACGTGAGAATTTGAGATCTGAAGTTGCACAACTAGACATGGGTATTTTTTATAATTAGGTTGGTCATGGGGACATCGATTTAGGTGGTGATGTCGGATTATTTAGCTTACATTACTTAGCTTTAAAGTCTTAAATTGTCTTTTTAATTTTGTTTTCAAAAGCATGTCACATCGTAAATAATTATATAATGTAAAGTATATCTTCAAAAATATTGTATTAATTATTCATAGAATACATATAGGGTGTGTACGGTTGCAATAAAAATCGGTTAAAAGTGTGAAATTATTAGACGTTAAAAAAAATTAACGGGTTTAAATGGTATGTGGAAACAACAAATAAGCTATAGTCAGTTAAAAAAAGGGTTTAAAAATAAGCTGCAGATTGAAGCTTATTTTGGGTTTATATTTCATAATTACTATTTTACCCCTTCTTTTTTATCTTATTTGGTTTGAAAGTACCACAATACCACTAATAAAAACAAAATAAACTCCACTTTTTACAAATAAACTGTTTTTCGCCCCATACGGAGATTATCTTGTTGTTTAAATTTTTAACTACTTTTACCAACAGTTTATAAATTTTACCCTATTTATAATTTTAGTCAATTAATTAACTCCGTCCCATACGAACCCATAATTTCTTACGGAGTTTCATATTAATTTAAAGTTTCAATAATTAAGTGATGCCTTAATGGGAGTGAAATTGTGGTGATAATTGATAAACAAAGAAACAAGGTTGGTGATTAGGCAAAATGAAGGATGTGTAGGCCCAAATCAAAATGGTCATTTGGTAATGGGCTCACAGTTTCTTTTAGCCCAAAATATTTGGGCCAGTGTTCGTCTTTACTTGAAAATTTGGCCCATCATAAATCTTGGGCTTCACCGTTGGTCTTTACAAGCCTGCAAAAAATTAATCTCGTCAATTACACGATTATGAATTATGACCAAGACTTTTGAAGTCGTGATACATTTAAGATTGGTCACCGTTTCTGACGCTGTGAAAATGTGATGGGATCGTCAGTTTGGTAATACGTAGCTGATGGTATAGTTGAAGCCGATAAGTTAGTTGAAATTGATGGATTAAGTATATTAAATATATGTTAAACTAGATTGTTTATAAGTTAATAAGATGTTTGGTAACCCAGCTGATAAAGTAGCTGATATAAACTAATTAACTGATGAGATATGAGAAAATGAATAAAGTAACTGATGAGATAGGAGAAAATGAATAGAGTTATGAAAAACAAGCCGTTAAAAATCTAATTTCAAAAGCTATAGAATATTAGAATCAAAAGCTCTGAAAAACTACCTGAATTGTCAAACGGATCCATAGTCTCGATCAAATTGTGATAGGGCAGCTCTTACTGATGATAAATTCTGGAGTTATGAAAGAGTTAAGAGCAATGCTCTAAAAACGTTTGGCGGGTGCTTGGCCGTAGGGTAGAGTTAAGGGTCTAGGCGGGGTGTAGGGGGTTCTAGGTGGATCTCATAGCCGGTCTTTATAGTCTATACGGGTTTTAACGACCGTTACGATCTTGGCGGTGGGGCGAGATCAAGAGTTTAGACTTTGAAAGGTTTTTTTAGAATAGTGGTTAAGAGTCAACTTGAATTAACTTCAAAATTTTATCGTGATGGAGCCATCATTCACTTAAAATCATAGGTTGATCATGACTTTCAAAACTACATTAAATTTGCCGATAATCTTAAAGGTTATGGTCATAACCGTTTCGATACAGACTCGTGAAGGGCGTGATTTTATTTAATTTTTTGTTAAAGAACTATGCATACCAAGTAAGATTTCTAGTAGCTGTTCAAATAATTTTCTTTGTTTTCAAAGTCAATTCATATAAAATACAATAGTAGTTTTCAAGAAGAAGTACTTGAAATCGCCTTTGCAACTTAGGCGCAACTTGTACGATTTATTATTAATCTAATTCGTAAATTAATGATTTTTTGCTTGTGAGTGGGAGGGTCAACCCCTTAAATGGGCCATACAGTACCCGATCCAGATATAGAGCGACTGAGTAGATCGAACTGGACTAAGATCAAAAAAAAAAAAAAATTAATGATTTTTTATTTATTTATATAAGGCGAAAATTTAGGGGTGGCTCACCTAAATCAAATTCAAGATTTGTAGTATCTCCAACCTTACTCTCTCGATCCGTTCCATAATAGAAATCTCTTTATAAGTTAGTATTTTTTTTTTAAATAAAAACCTAAAAACTATATAATATATATACTGATGTTAATAAAAAATACAAAATATATCAATTTTTTTATTAATTATATTTATACAATTTCATACTTATTAGTAATAATTACGAAATTATATTAAAAATTTAACCATCTAAATAGTTTAAAACTTTTTAAAGGGATTTTCTAATATGCGCTCCATGTGTACACAATAAGCAACCCAAAAAAAGAAAAAATTCTTTTACAAAAAATATTTATTTCAGTTTCAATGCATTAACCTTAGGATCTATGCATTGAAAACTAGTGCTTTTTTCCCCTATTTATGGTTTCTAAGACCATGTTTATCAATGAATACTAGGGATACTAGGATCTATGCATTGAAACTAGTGCTTTTTTTTTCTTTTTCCTATTTATGTGTCAAATAATAAGGAAACATTAATTTATTACCGAATCAAATCTTAATTCTTAATACTCCCTCCGTTTTCAGATAAGTGATTTTTTACTATTCATGTACGTATTTTAATGTGATAAAAACAATATAATTAAAATAATAATTTTTTTTATACACTTACTATTATAATATTATTAAAAAAATTAATTAAAATTTTAATATTTATATAGTTTTTACCCTTCTAAAAATACGTAGTTGACATTAAAAAAATCACTTATTTGAAAACGGAGCGAGTATATGGTAGTACATGCAACAACGCACGTACATGTCTCCAAACTCTAAATTAAGCCCTAATTTAAATTGACGTACATTTTCAACTGCTTTGCATTCATGCATGCAAACATTCAAATTCCATGTGCCTTGCAAATTGCAATAACCTCAAAACTTGAGAAATCTGTGTGCCTCCTAATTTATTCATTTACGCCTATACTACAAATCAAAGGATTCCAATACATATTGACAATTTGACATGGCATCTACTATATGAGTATGACGTACAACCTTTTTTGATGTATATTCAAATATTCTTTCTATAGTATTTATCCAAAATTTCAATGATAAACGTTGATTTAAGCTCGTACTCCGTGCATGGTAAGATTTCGAGAAATTCCGATTGGGTTGTATGAAAACGAGTATTCGATCACAAATGGCCAAAGATTCTATTATTTTGTTCTGATTCTTATAGGTGCACCTGACATGGCATTTTCACGATTAAATACTTATTGTATGTCTATAATTTTTTTATTCGGTACAACTCGATCCGCTTGCTGCATAGCCGTGAACGGACGCTTTGTCATTAGTGTATCAGATTTATTTTATTTTTAGTTATAATATCGGGATCCACTCTTATATTTTTATATTTGATTCATCCTGGTATGAAACTAGTTAATTAACTGGGTATATTCTTAAATTAAATATATGGTTTAGGAAAATTTTAATAAATTTATAATTTGAAACATTCTAAAGGTAATGGATCATAAAAATAATACTCCCTCCATCTAAAATTAAGAAAATATGACCACATATTGAACAAATTTGAACTAAAATAGAAATTAATTAGTTATTTAGGCTTTTGAAAAAACAAAAACAAAAACCGTTTGGATCCTATGAATTTGGTCATCAAATTCATGTAATTAAAAGAATAAAAAAAAAAGAAAAAAAATCTGGAATTGGTGAATTTGGATTTTGGACTCACACAACAAGAATGGGAAAAAAGTTGAGGGTGGGAGTGGATCCATTGGGGTGAAGGATGGGGCCAAATCTAACCGTTAGTTATTTTTTAACGGTTGAGATTTGTTTAACTTCACTCATCCAATTTTGTTAAAGTAGACTGGGGCCCGGTGGGGTCAAAGACAAGCTGGAGGGAGGTCGTGTGTGCGAGCTCACATACGGGAGACAAGAACAACATATAAACCCGAACGGAGTTCCATCTCAAAACCAATTGGCAATGAGAGGAGTAGTCATTCAACCTTATATGTTGTTCAAGCATTCTCTATATAACCGATGTGGGACAACCACATTACAACACGCTTAAAAAAAACCACATGTAACAGTGTTGGGAACATATATACAATAATAAGTGTTCGCTTGGATTACATTAAAAAACCCAAGAATTGAAATAATTAGGAAGTAGATTTCAATACATGTGTTTGATTATAATTTATTTTTAAAAAACTCGGGAAGTAGAATTCGTGGGAATTCCAATTCCACCAAAATGGAGAAATTGAAATTACCATGTGTGGGGTGCCGGGGTGGGTAAGTTGAAATTTACACATTTTTTTTAAATTTCAAAAAATCTTTTCTTTTTAAATCACAAATGACGTATTTACCCATAATTTGAATAAATGATTTTTATTAATCAGGGTTACAAAAGTAATTTGACACAAATTCTCATGAAAGCTATTCAACAAAACAAAACGCATGATTTTAATTTATAGGAAGTTAAACTTATCTAAACACGTTTTCTTAAATTATAAGAAGTTCAATTCCCAGAAATTTAATTTCTCATAAATTAAATTCTAGGAAGTGTACTTCCCAAGTTCATCCAAACGAACCCTAAGGAAGCTTGGATTTATGTGATCCATTTGCTATACTATTAATTTGTCCAAATAGTAATTAACACATAATAACTATGAAATATCATATATATATATATAGGGAATAGGTAACTTGTGCACACTCCTTAGGATGTACTTTGTGCACAATTGTGGACCGTTGATCGATTCTTGATGAATGGATGAGATTAAAAGGATTTTTTCCATTTTTTTATAACTAAATTATGGTGGGGCCCGCGCACAAAGAGCCAATTCGGATCCACCCTCTTATAAATGTTGCGTGGCGCGTGTGAAGGTTGAGTTTTGAATTGTGATTTTTGAAGGTGGGGCCCACAACTGGCAAAATCAATATGTTGCCGTATCTTTTTTGTTTGGATATAGAATGAATTGGCATTTAATTTTTAATTTTTATATTAATTGACAATAACCCATATCTTAACCAATTCATTTTTTTAGTAAATTTTTTGGGTTAGATAAAAATAATCCATTAAGTTGATAAAATTTAAGATTAAAGTACACACTATTCATATTTTTATATGATTTGAACGACAACTTAAGATATTTAAGGTTATCAATTTATGAGTATATATGAGGTATGCTAGATGAAGAGGAACTCATAGATTCATAAAAAAAAAAAACCTTTTCTTATTTTCAAAGCAATGATCTTGCGGACGGTTTCGGGGAAGCGACATCAAGTTTAAGTTATAATTCGAGCTAATTCGGTTGAATCGGAATTAGAAGAATAATTATTCAGTGAAATTCTTATTTTTATGAGGTATACAGAAACGATGAATAATTGCATAACCATTGTGAATAAGTAATTTTTAAAATTATTCGGTTGAATCGACCGATTTAACGCGTTTATTGAACGATAATTGAGATATTATTCAATGGAATTATTATTTTTACGAGGTACACAAAATCGACAAGTAATTGCATAACCGTTGTGAATAAGTAAATTTTTAGAATTATTCGATTGAATAGGCCGATTTAACGCGTACATTGAACGATAATTGAGATATTATTCATCGGAATTCTTACTTTTACGAGGTACACATAAGAGATAATAATTGCATAACCATTGTGAATAAGTAGAATTGTCAAATTATTCGGTTGAATCGATCGATTTAACGGGTACAGTGAACGATAATTGGTGGATTATTCAGTGAAATTCTTATTTTTACGAGGTAAAAAAAAAACCCAAATCAAAAGAATCCCAATCCAGTCAAATAAATTGCACATAGTTCATGAAAAAAATCCAGAAAATACAAACCTAATCCTATATTCAACTAAAAATAATTGAATCTCTCTCACACAAAAAAAACCAATCCATACCCAACTAAAAGATCACCCAAAATCTCCAAAAAGCTTGATGCTTACTCATTAATGGAGCCCTAGTGATCGACTCTTGAACCAATCAGAGAAAGAAGAGACCTTCTTCTTCGATCTTCTTCGATTCAATTCGCCGTCGGTTTTGATTTGATTCGATTCGAGTCCGTGCACGCCGATCGATTAACCTTCGATCTTTTTCGATTCGATGCGCCACCGGGTTTGCCAAGAAGAAGTTCCCTTGCCACCATTGAAGAAGCCAAATTATAAGGATGCGAAGCACGATCGTCAAAAGCTTGGAGGAGGGACCGCACCAATGGTTGAGACGTGGAGAAGAAAGGGTTTTAATACTCCCACAAATTACACGCGCTTCACTCTCTAGGGATTGTGTTTAAGATTGAGTTTTTATTTTTTATTTTTATTTTACCCGCACACATGGCGGAATCTAGTCCATCCGATCCATTAAGATCTATGGCTATTATTTGTGCACTATGTACACTATAAGGGGCGTGCACTTTGGAACCACTCCATATATATATATATATATGTATATATATATATATATGTATATATATATATAAAGTTGAATTTGAAATTGATGTACACAAGTAGTGTTTGGATAGATGCTTAACACAAGCTTCAATCTTGTCGTAATTTTAGAATTAAAATTGGGTTTGGAATTGGATTGGTAATACCTTAAAATTTGAAATTGATGTACACAAGTAGTGTTTGGATAGATGCTTAACACAAGCTTCAATCTTGTCGTAATTTTAGAATTAAAATTGGGTTTGGAATTGGATTGGTAATCTCTCCTCCTATAAAAGGAGCAAGTATGAAATTACTATTCATAAAAAAAAATGCTAAAATAACCGTTGGATATAGGTGGCTGGCTTTGATCAATGGCTCACATCATCCCATGTGTATAATGTCCTATTTAACCCTAATAGTTTGAATTTGAAATTATTAATTTTTTTGTTTAACAGTCCTTTACCGTCTTTTCCTTTAATTCAGGGCAAGAGCTGTCAATGAACCACTCCACCACTTGCCACCGTTGCTTATCTTCCTCCATATCCATCGTTTCCGCTTCCTTCGACTGCCGTTGCTTTTGCCGCCTTCCCATCACCGCATGCAGATTCATCTTTAGGTTCCTCTCTATTTTCTTCCATCCTTCCCTTTAGATTCGATTGCAGAATCCTCCTCTCCGGCTTGCTATCTCGTTTATTGTAGGTTCACCACCTCCTTCCGGTATGTATTTTAATTTTCTCCAGTTTCAATTCTAGAGTTTCTTCAATTATTAGTTTAGGTTTTGTGTCTTCACCGATTGTTCGGAATTTGATTTTGAATTAGGGATTTGAGCTCCTCCCATTTCGATTAGGGAGAAATTATTTCCTCTGGCATCCTTCATTCGACTCGAATTTGTCCGAATTTGCTACCGGGGCACAACCTTCGCCCGTGCCTTGTCTTTCTTTGCGATTTAGTTGCAATTGGTCTTCTACAATCTTTTTTTACCGAGTGTCGTTCTGTTTGTTTGGTTTCTGGACTTGATGATCGATTTCGCTCCTAATTTCAGTTATGGATTTTGTTGAGGTTGGGTTGTTTTCAGTTTGTGCTTTACAAAATCTGCTTGATTTGCGTGGTCTATTTTGTAGCTTACTACAGTTGGGATCAGAACACAAGAGGTATGTTATTCTACCAAATTTCTTTCGATCTCCAATTCCTTCGTTCTTTTTTAGTGGCTAGGAACCCTTCGTCCGCCTTCTTGGAGGCAGATTCGAATTTAGATAGGTGAGTTGATGAAGCACTCAAGGTGTTTGATAAAATGTCTAATAAAGATTACCTCAAATTTTCGATCAGTACTTGTCACTCTTCTTGTCACTCTTTCCCTATAATTTTTGTACTTGATACTGTTTGATATATGTTTTTGCGGTGTGTACATCTTTTATGCAATAGAAATATCAGCTAATGTGCTAACCCAAGTTACATGTGTGTAGGCAAGCTACCTATATAATGGCAAGACCTACATCTTTCGTGAGCTCCAATTGTTTTATTAACAAAATATGAATATAGTTGTTTTCAATTCTCATGCTATTTGACAGAAAAAAGAAAGGGTTCTAAATTTTTGTATGAACATCCTTCTAGCTATTTGTTTGATTCTTAAATTAGAGATTAAATTTTATATTCTTATGAAATTGATATCAAAATGCACTGGTTTTTCATGGTCTTATTAGGATCATAATGCCAAAGAAGTTCCACATGCAAGTGATATTTTTTTTATTCATCCATGTCATTGCATTCTGATGGCTAGAATTGTTGTGTAATTCCTCTTTCCTGATTCCTAGGTAATTTTTGCAAATTCTGTAGTCAACTACCTTCATGTAATTGCATGGACATTTTTCTTCATTTGCTAATATGAGGTTTCCTGTAGGCCATAATTAGTCAATATTAGATCCCTTGTTGCATTGAATTAATTTAGGTCAATGTATTGACACCTGTGTGAAGTAAACATAATCTTTCCCTTCAACTTTTATCCTAAGTTCATCTCCATCCCTTAAACTGAGGAAAATAATATTCAAGGCCTTCTAACTTTTTCACACACCAATGGGGCTGTTGATAAACCGTATAGGGTGGTTCTCTGAATCATGATTGCAAATGTGTGAGGGTTTCGGTGATAAAGGATTACAAGATTCTGGTTATTGCTACATGAGTCTCTCGTTCTTGGGTTCTTTTGGTTTCTTTATCTGTTCAAGTGGGATACTGTGGATTATATATTTTGTGTATTGTTGGGAAGTTAATGGGGAATTTATGTTGTGATACTCTTTACATGATTGTTGATTTCTGTATGTGGATCTTGGTTTAGCATCTTGCGGGTTTCTAGGGCTGATAAATCAGTTCTTGGTAAAGCAATTGGTTTCATTCCTATTTTACCATCAAATTTTTACCTATTGATCTATATAAGCCTCTTAGGATATCAAGAAGCTAGCCAAGTTGTCATCTTGAATGCTGATTGAACCCTTTTTTTTATTTATAGGATCATGTCATATATTGAATCCATGAAAATTTGTTCTTCAATATACTTATGTTGGTCTTATATGTTGGACTTATGGTTGTCTTATATGTCGGACTTATTTTGATAGGTCATAGCTTTCCTCTATACTGCTATGAGAAGTATTGATCTAGGCATGAGATATGCACTTATTGTTACACCTAAATGTACTCCATAATTGGTGCCAGGAGTTTGCCAAATGGCCACCTTCAGAACACAAGCCCCTTCGTGTGTTCATGCTAGAGGATGTTCCAAGGTCTTTTCTGTCATTTCAGCTTACTATTTCGATCTTTCTGCATATCATCTAGCTGGCCAAAGCACAAACTATTCAATTCACCAGAGATAATGATATTTCAACCTGCTTCTTGAGATTAGTGCTCAAATTGCCAGAAAATTCTTCTTCATCCCATTCATTACAAATTGTAAGTTTCATAATCTTAATTAAACAGTTTGGTTGTGGTTGTCGTTGTGATTAATTTTGATAGGGAAAGAAGAGCAGAATTGCTGAAGAAGTGGAAAAGGAAAGGTGGAGTGTTTCTAATTGGTTATATTGCATTTAGAAATTTGTCTCTGAAAGAATGCCAAGGATCTTGAGGCAGCTAATCAAATCTCTTCTGCTCTTAAGGTATTTATCATTTAGCTTCTCAAGTTTCAAATTCTTGAATCTTGATTGTTTCAGTTTTCATTGAATAATATATCCACTTAGTGATGCTTTGCTTGTTTTCTACAATATTTAATGTAGTGCACAAGGTATGTGGTAGTTGTGAATGTGCCTCTTTTTTCACTGTTCATTATCCAGGATTTTCCATTTAAGAGTTAAAATTTGCACGTGTTATTATTACCAGTATCATTATTATGCCAGGATTGCCATTTAAGAGTAAAAAAATACAAATGTTATTTTACCGGTTTCATTATTAAGCCTTAATTCTTCTACCTGGTTCTTTAATTCAATTTCTTTCTCCCCACGGACAAATGAAATGCTTTCTTTTTATTTTCTTGTTCTATTTAATTTTTAGAATTTCCTGGCCACTGACCATTATCTTGTTTTCTCTATTTGCACTTGGTGTATGGTGTTTTTTTGATTTGCTATATATGGCTTGGAAAATTTCTTCTAGCTGCCAAGCACTTACTTATTTTTTTGCTACTGTTTAGTATCTCATATTTCCTTCTCTTTTTCTATCTCAAATTTACCCGTTTCTTGATCTCTCCAATCCAGTCTACCAGATTTCAGTATCCTTGGAAGCATAAATTAGTTCATAGTAAAAGTTTGAAACTTCATTTAGACCAATAGAAAAAAAACATCTTCTGACGCGGACTAGATTCTTCTGTTGCATCAGGTCTTAGCATGGATGTTATCACTGGTTAATGTATGTTTATGTTAAGTGCTCGAGAAACCTATTCTAATCATGCCTTTTCTTTATCAGTGAAAGTAAAATAAAAATTTGCAATTGTTTCAGGAAGGCCATGATATACTGGTTTGTGATGAGGCTCATATGATCATGAACAATGGGGCTGTGATTACACAAGCCTCAAAGCAAGTGCACTGCCATAGAAGAATTGCGTTGACTGGATCCCCTCTTCAGAACAATCTTATGGAATATTATTGTGTTAGTATTGTTACAATATCAAGCATATTTATTTTTAATTTAAGTATTAACAGTCTATGAATGGAACATGAACATGTATTTGGTACAGATGGTTGATTTTATGAGAGAAGGATTTCTTGGTAGCAGTCATGAATTTAGGAGTCGGTAAGTGTTTTTCTTGTGTTTCTACTTTGCATGGTTATGAGTGTTTTGCTTTGATGGCTGTTCTTACTTCAGTTAACTTTTGCAGTTTCCAGAACCCGGTAGTGAACGGACAACTCACGAATTCTACAACTTATGAGTGTGGTGAATCAAAGATCACATATTCTCTATGAGCAATTGAAAGGATTTGTTCAGAGAATGGATATGAGTGTGGTGAAGAAGGATCTTCCCCCTAAAACTGTGTTTGTAGTGGCTGTAAAGGTTTCTCAACTCCGGATGAAACTAAACAAGAAGTTTCTAGACGTTCATGGTTTCACCAATAACAAGGATTCTATAGGATTGAGGAGGAGAAACTTCTTTGCTGGGTACCAGGCTTTGGCTCAGGTACTGTAATTGCAGCTGACAATAAATTCTATTACTTGATCTATTGTACTTTTCTGCTTGAGAATGCATTTTTTTCCGTCCAAATGATAGCTTTGGTTTTAAGAACATCAATACAATGAGTAAAAAAATCGTTTCAAAACAATCCCTAATCTTAATGGATATCAATATTCAATATAATTAGCAAAATCATTTGCCAAACATTTATGAATCCGAGCCAAAAAGAAACCCACATGTCGAAAGGAGAAGAGTCATGAGATCGAACATGAGGCGGTGCGCGATCATTATAATTGTGTGAAAAGAGTTCCAACAATTTGTTTGCATACATGATACATGCTTACATACAGAATGATATAAGGAAATTTTATATAGAGAGAACCTAAACAGTAAATCCTATCCAATGTAATATGAGTGCAACAAAAACCAAAAAGATAACTCATTCATGTATTGCTACGTGTAGATTTTGATAAATTGACTTCTCCTTTCTGATTTCTGACTTCTGACTTTTGAGCATCGACAAGCTAGCTTGAACTTCTGCTTCTGCTTTTAATTTAAAAAAAAAGGTTGCTGATGTTTATACAAGTTTGGTTCGTAACCAGTTCATTTATTGAGATGCTACTTATCAGTGGTTGACGAGTTGATGATAACATTTCCTCGCTAAATTGCTGGTCCACATGTAACTATGTAAATGTTAACTCCTTTTTAAGACATTGTAAGTGGTAACTGGTATGATCAAAATGATAGGGTGGTGTTAAGATTTTCAGCTTTAACACTTGTTAGTGTGTTGTCCTTAGCCATACAGTATTGTAGCATCAGTACTGCGGGATAGTGTATTTTCCGTAACCACACAGTATTATAAGTTAGAACTTTATTAAAAACCTGTTTGTGAAACCTTATGCTTTAAACAAAGGAATATATGAGTTTGACTGTAGAGTTTAGAGCACATTTTGTTGGTGCTGAACCTTGTTTTAGTGTTTTTATCAAGTGTGAGTTGACAATATGAGTATTTTTTTTTGTGCTCAACCAAAAAGATTTTTCGATGGTCATAAAAGTCTCCATTAGTTTGCTAGGCTGCTCGCTCCCTCTCTTTTTTTTTTCGCTCCATCAAAGTTCTTAGGTGAGTTTGTCTCTCCTTGAGTCTAAGTGTGGTTAGGGTAAGAGACAAGTGAAGTGTTTGGGACGGGGAGTATATTCCATACTCATAGAAGTACTTGTCAAATTTCACTTTGTCACAATGCTTCTTTCTTCTTTTTTTTTTTTTAATATCCAATGTCCAGGATAAGAGACACCATTTTCCCAATATCATAAGCTTAATTTAACTTGTTCTCTTTCTGTTAATCTTTATGTACTATTTTTGTAATCATTTTGATTTCTGTGCAGCTGCTTTTGCTTCCTTCAATTCCTGGTCTTTATCTGGCATGTTTTCTGACAAAGAGGTCTCTAACATCATATTTTGGGTTTGTTGTTCTTGGGAGCCTGGTTGTGATGTGGTTTGTGATAGATAATTACTGGGACTAGAATAGCTGGTTGGCTGGCATGTCCCTCAAATCCTTCTGTAAGCTCGTAGTTGCTAATGTTGTTCTTGCCATAGCTATTCCTGGGTTTGCTCTGTTACCTCCTAAACTTAGATTGCTGGGTGAGGTTGGTTTGATCAGTCATGCTTTGCTGCTTTTCCACATTGAAGATCAGTTTTATAATTATTCCAGTATCTATTATTATGGTATGGAGGAGGATGTCATGTATCCCAGCTATATGGTTATCTTGACAACGCTTGTGGGTCTTGCTCTCGTGAGGAGACTTCTTGTGGACAAGAGGATTGGGTCAAAGGCAGTTTGGGTGTTGAGTTGCTTGTATTCATCAAAGTTAGCCATGCTATTAATCACATCAAAATCTGTGGTGTGGGCCTTAGCACTTCTCTTATTAGCTATCTCCCCACCACTGCTTCTTTACAAGTATATACCAGTTCCTAGCCTTTTTTTGTTTCTAATATTTGATATTTCGTTTCTTGGGTCAATATGACACCACTCTTCTGGTTTCTTGTAGGGACAAGTCTAAAAATGCCTCAAAGATGAAACCTTGGAAAGGGTCTATGCATGCTGCTGTTGTTGCATTGTCAATCTGGTTTTGTTGTGAGACCATCTTTGAAGCCCTCCAATGGTGGTATGGAAGGGCTCCGTCAGACAGCTTACTTTCGGGTTTCTGCATTGTTTTGATAGGGTTGGCATGTCTACCTATAGTTGCAGCTCAGAGTTATTATTCGTTTGATATAGTTGCAGCTCAGGGTATAATTGTTTTGATATGGTATTATCTTTTTCTAGAGCATTTCTCTGTCTTATCTATTTTGTCCTTCATCAGCACTTGCACTTTTCTATTATTTAAGAGCTCTTCTTGAACCCATGGTCAGTTAATTGCTCATGTGTCTTCTATCTTGAACATAAATTTAATTTCTTTGGACTATAAAAGCATTACGTGTAGGAACACAAATCTTTTGTTTTTCTGTTCTTAAAGTTTAATTTCGGGAGGAAAGAAAGTAGTAAGTGTGTTATGTCTTACCTTTTTGTTTCTTCCTTTTATAGTCAAGAGAGTAGGAAAATAGATCTTAGGACTATGATGTTGGGGATAACTCTTAGTGTCTTGAATGTCCAACCAATCAACAACTCGCATGCTTCCAGTAGACATTAATTTGAAGGATAAAAAAATCATAATAAAGTATAGATTCTTGCAACCGATTCGTTGAAAATAAGAGTTTTGCAATATATAAGTTCCTAGGTTTTTTTAAGTTTTCTTATATATAAAGCAAAAGGAAATAGATGCAAAAAAACAAGTAAACCACCTGCAGTAATCTCTTTAGTTAGCTGAAATTGTTGGATTAATCCGGGATTTGAATCTCTGTCATTGACTGCTGTCATTATGAGCACTTAATTTACTTACTATTGGTTTTGCATTGAGATTTGACAGTTGTTTTATTTTATCTCTGTCTAATGTTTCTTTGAAGAGCCTTCTTTGTTTGAAAGCTTTAATTGTGTTAAACTAATATTGGCCTAATATATTTTATGGTTTGAAGTTTGAACCACCTCTGGAGTTGTAGTTTCTGCAATATGGATGTGCCTTATATCCTTGTTATCTACTTATTCTCAATCAGAAATGCTTATTCTTAACTAATCTGTGATGGGAAACAAAAGATACACAAAGTTATGGGCTTATGGCAACTGTATTGTTGAATCTTGGGGTATAATTTAGTTCAAATAACTATATTCTGCAATCTGCACATACATAATATTTAGGAGAATAATCATTTAAATGCTATGATGTTTGATGTATTATTTAAAAATACCATGTAGTTTGAATCATTGGCGTAGGTGATGGGGGGTTTGATTTCCTATTTTTACTCACTTAAGTTACATCTTTTTCTAAAGTTAATATATAAATAGTAATTTAAGCTGAAATGACCTCGTGTATTGAATCTTGTTAAATGTTATGTATTTGGTCCATCTGAGTTGGATTTTATGTTTATTTGAAAAAACTTAATAAATAATTTTTTAGTGTGTTGCAAATATATATGTGTCAAATTTCGTACAAAATTGTTGATTTAAAGGTTTATATTGAGATTTAAAAAAATCACAGCTCATGTATCAAATGGATCACATTTAACAAAATCTGTCGTGTGAAAGAAAAGCCTGGGGGAGGGCAGATAGTGGAGTAGATTTATAGGAGTATATAGTCTATCTTTGGGGTTTGAATATGAGCTTGTTTGGGCTCGGTTTGGATAATTTTTCTGTAAAGTTTTATCCACGTATATATATGAATTTACCTGTTCAGAGTCATATATGGGGGTGATTTTGAGGCTTAAGTTGTGTTTATATGTTTATTTTTACATAGTGAAAAATTCCACCTGTTTATAAATAATATCATATTTCATGTCACCTGTGTGAAATTAGCAAAACTGCATTTTACATGTAAAATAAGAGGTCGAACCTCGTAGCATCTGAATGTATTTTTTCATAGTAATTATTCTTGGAATTTTGAATGACTGTCACAAGTGTTCTATAGAGTTCCATCTCTCTCTCTTGCTTCACTTGTAAATTTTAATCTATTTTTCATTATTTGTTTATTGCAGAAGGTATCGACACAGTAGAAGTCCAAGCAGCGGAAGGCGCTCAAGAAGACACAATTAATGATCCTGGTCTCGGTCTCGTTCTAGCTCTCCCTCTTCAAGAGGGTTGTACGAGTTTTGTCGTTGGAATTATCTTATGAACTTGACAGAACTTGGTCATCTTCTGTCAAAGAATGGGACTGACTGACTTTTTTCGTACAGGGGCAGGAGTGCATCAGGCCACTGACTGATAATACACGAATGCTATCAGGAGTTGCTGGTTGGTGCATTTTCCAGTGCATTCACGACTGTTTGTCAGCAGCTTACTTGGGGTAATCTCCACACGCACTCTTGAAAGTTGTAAAAGAAAGGATAGCGGGAATTGATACCTGCCTTGATTCCACACCCAACATGCCCACTTTTAGCACTCTTACCTTATCTATATGCAAATTGCAAAGTGACTCATGCTTCTATTAATTAATGTTATCTCCATGTTATGAATTTGGACACATTTTGGGTGAGATATTCTTTGTTAATCTTTGTCATATTATATTTAGTAGTATCCTTTTAGAGGTCGGGAGGCATGGTTGGGGCTCGATTATAGCACCCTACTTCATGTTCAAACACTGTTGATGGGTTTTTCTTCATCTTGCTTTCATTGAGTTCTAGCGCCCTCATTTTTTTGCCCTTTTCTTATTTAATTGTAGTGGTTTCCCGAATTGGATTGCATTTGTATTGTAAGATTTTAATTGCTTCGGGCTTCCAATCTCTTATAGGGTGAAGACGCAAGGCTATCGGTGAAGAACCTTTTCCAGGGGAAGACCCTTCTTTTAAGCTCCCTCATTAGCCTTCAAGGCTAGATATATTTCTCAACATCAATGGAATTTCTACCTACCGTAGCTAAATTCACGGGTATGCCTGGATTTATTTTATTTTACACCTGATTTGATGTAAATCTTCACCCATTCGAATTGCTTGCCCATGAATTTTATATTCTCTGGTTGCAACCCATGAGCAACCATGGAATGGTTCCACTTTGTCACATTACATTTATTTGGCAGGTCGGGAAAACTTGTCAAGTATTTGCTTTCTCCTTTGGAGTTTGTGCTGTTCTTTTTCCTGTTGGTTTTCTTAGATGTTGATTACAAGTTATGAAAAACCATGATTAATACCCTATTCCAATGACGCAGTGATGCGCCCTTTAAACTGTTGTTTTCCCTCCTTCTGTTAGGGTGCTTTTGTTCTATGTCGTCTATTCAAGAAACCCGATGACAAGAAGCATACAGATGAAGACGATGAAGCTTCCAACTGTGATGACATTGAAGGGATTGTTGGTTCTCCTATAGTAATCAGTTCGACTTCACTTGGAGAGTTACAGTGAGATGCACTTCTTATTCACCAATCTCCTAGATCTTGTGGATCCAGGAAATAGAATTACTCATAACAACTTTGCTTGTGTGTCCAAGTGCTTGATATCCGATTCATCAGTGCCAGCTCAGAGTCGTAGCAACACCTATAACATTCATGATGATGGTCAATTGAATAAAGTGAACACACCTGAGGTGAGTGGGTAAAACATTCGTACATTACAACTTGATTAATGAAAATGCACCTGCTGTGTTCTAAGTTGAAGGATATACTGTAAGCTAATGTGTTGTTTGTTCTATTTAGGAGAATTCAGAGACTGATGATACTACAAATTGCTTTTATGTCCCACAACCACCATTCTCTCCACTGTATCAGATGCAAGCAGGAACAACACCAGCTTTCATGAGTCATATTATACTGCTGGATTTGGTATTGCTCCTCATGCAATGCAGTTTGAGAATGGCGATAGTGATGCTACCATTTCTGAGTTTCTTAAATCTTTTCTGATAAATCCAGCTGATTACCCCTCTGAAAGCTAGAATTCTAAGCTGCCAATCAGTCAATGTTTTGATTACAAGAATATGGATGGTGTATTCGATTCAAGAAAGAAAGTGAATCGTGTAGTGGTTCAGATGTCGAAGCAACTCTTCCCCTTGGTTCTCACATTCGAGGCGTGCGGAGCACGTCCCACCTACCTAGTACCTTAAAATATGGCAAATTGCTGTGTGTATTCGTTTAGGCTATTCAGATTCCGTTTTTCTTCCTATCAACTAGTGTCTTTGCTTTTGGCGTTAGCTTTTCACTAATGTTTACCCCATCCAAAAATTTTTGTTTTTTAATATATAACTATTATTATGAGTAAATTGCATGTTTGATCCTCAAGGCTCCAATATTACATGAGAAGCCTATATATTCCCTCCAAAGTTCAAATTTGGCACAATAATAGTCCACACACAGTGGCGGAGCCAGGATTCTCGGTCAGAGGGTGCTAAACAAAATTCGTGAATTTTTTTTGTTTGTGTATACTTATTAAAAAAATTTTAAAAAAATATTGAAAAAACACTAACATTGTGAATTTTTTTTAAAAAAAATTGTATTTAAATAGTTGAAAGTAACAAAAAAAATAGAAGAGAAACAAAAAATATAGAAAAAAATCAAGAAGAATTACTTTAAAATAATACTGAAAGAAAATGTTAAATGTATAATTTAAACATAAATATGAATTTTTTTTTTAATGAAATAGTTGATAGAAACAAAAAATATAGAGAGAAATGAAAAAAAATTAATGATATAGTAAAAAATAAATAAATATCAAATATGACATTTTTTAATGAAATAGTTGATAGAAATAAAAAATAATAATGATATAGGAAAAAAACAAAAAAAAATAAAGGAGTTGAGATTTGAACCAAACACCTTTTGATTTTGATTCTACTTCTTTCTTTTACCACTTGAGTTAGATATCACTTTGTTTCAACTTTCAAATATCATCTAAAGATTTATATTACCTTAAAATACTAAATATATGGGGATTTTTTTTTTATTATTTTTTTCTGCTAGGGGTGCCCTAGCTCCGCCACTGTCCACACGTATGACATTTTCAAAAGTTATTGGCGAAATCACTCCCACAATCACACCCCTTTCAATATTTATACATACCTATGAATAAATTACAAGACATTTAATATTTACATACGTTATTTTAGGATAAAAAATTTATATTAAATATTCCCTATTTAATTAAAAAATTAAAAAAATTGTGTTTATTAATTATAAGTATGAAATTAATTTAAAATTTTAATAAAAATAAGAATATTTAATTTAGTTTTTTATCCTCTTAAAAAAGCGTATAAATAATAAATGATATGTTTTATTAAACGGATGGAGTATCATGTATTAAATATGGATTTTTTTTATGTAAATCCCATACTTTATACAGGGATCAGGATGTGATCATGTGAGTTTGGAAAAATAAATTTATCCATTTTTTTTAAGAAAATAAGGACCTTAATAATAAATACCAAAATTGGATTAATTATATTGTAAGTTTTATTTTTATGGACCAGATATTGTGTAAGTTATAATTTATGGCCAGTTAGTTACTTATGGCTAATTTATACAGACTTTAGGGGTGTTGTTATATACATCGTAAATTCAGATTAAATAAATACATGTTTATATGAACGTGGTGTTTTAAACCTAATTTAGGGTTTGTTTGGTTGGCAATGGAAAAACCCAGGAAGTACAAAAACCCAGGAAGTAGCTAAAATATATGTGTTTGGTTGAATTTTTTTCCGCAGAAAAACCCAGGAAGTTAAATTCACATGAAGTTCAATTCCCCCATTTCAAAGGAATTTAACTTACCTACTCCCCCTAGGTAAGTTGCAATTCCCCCATTTTCTATTTAAGGGCTCGTTTGGTTAAACACAGGAAATAGACTTCCCGGGAAGTAACTTCCCATGATATGTAATTCCCATGAATTCTTTTTTTTTTTTTTTTATTAGGAAAAAATTCGGGTGAGCGCGCTCTACCCGAAGGCATCCTTACGGATGAGGTCTGTAAGACCAGAATTGTTGTAAATATCAATACCCCTGGCAGAGTGGCTAAGGTGTGCAACCTTATCAGCCACTCTATTGCCAAGACGAGGTACATGAATGAAAGAGACTTCTTTCATAGTTGATAGAAGAAATTGTACGTCTGACAGGATGAGTTCGATTTCCCATGGGCATTTCGACTTGTTATTTAGATGGTTAATAATTATGCTGGAATCTCCTTCAATATGGATTTTATCAATATGAAGTTCTACGAACTTTTGTACCCCAAGTTTGAGTGCTAGTGCTTCCGCTTGAAGCGCAGTTTTAATACCCAGTTGTTTATAGCCTATGTGTATTGGGTGTCCTTGCCAGTCCCTAATAACAACCCCAGCGGAACTACTTTTGTCAACCAGAGACGAACCATCAAAGTTGAGTTTGAATGTGCCTTTTGGTGGTTTGCGCCACTTGATCTGACGGTTTTTGTTTCTCTTTACGGGTTGTCCGCCGCTTCGTGAATGAGGATTTGTGTTATCATCTAGTGAACTGTCATATTGATGAGTGTTACTCCAATTTTTCTCATGTGTATTAATAAGCCTCAATGCAGCATCCCGCGAAGGGATCGGAGCCTGCCTAAATACATGTTGGTTTCGAATATACCACATTGTCCACCAAGCAAAAGCAAGTTTACCAAGAGCAGCCTTTGGTAGGCTATTCCCAATGAATGACATGATTGGGTTTATATCTCTTGAATCTCTTGATAGTGTGATTTGGCTGACTATTGCGGAGTTTATGTGGCTCGGGAAAATAGCGAGAGACCTCGAGTATTGACATTCGAATAGTAGATGAACATCATCTTCCATAGGGCAATTACAAAGGTTACATGTAGGAGGGATAGGGACCCCCCGTTGGGCTAGTCTAGCAGTCGTGGGAAGTCCGTTTTGACAGACTTTCCACAGGAAATTTTTGATCTTAGGTGGGATGTCGAGATGCCATATCCAGGAGTTGTTGTCTAAGGGAATTGAGGATTCGGCAGAGACCAATTTATATGCGCTTGACGTAGTGAACCAGCCCTCTCGGTCCGGCCACCAGTATAATCTGTCCACAAAATTTGAGACTGGTAGTGGAATGTCAAGGATTTCCTTCACAATGTTGTGTGGGAGAACAACAGAGAGTTTCTCCTCCCACCATTTACCTCCGAGGATATAGTCACTGACTTTATCATTAATGTTATCAATTCTTGGGCAATCGTCACGAGACTGAATAGAAGATGTTGTAATCCAGTTATCAGACCAGAAATTGATAGCGGTCCCGGTGCCGATTGACCAGATAAGCCCCTTTTTGAACTTATCGATCAGAGTTGTAAGTTTCGCCCATTGCCAGGAGGTGGCACCACTTTTCTTATAATGGAGAATGTCATCCGCTCGGAGATATTTATACTTAATTATTTGCACCCAAACATTATCCGGTTCAGCCAGCGTTTTCCATAGCAGTTTCATTTGTAGTGCTTCATTCATTTCTTTGGATTTTCGAATCCCCAAGCCCCCGCATTTTTTTGTTCTACAAATTCTATCCCAGCTAATCAACGGGCGGTGTTGCAAGTCCTTGTTCCAGAAAAAAGTTCTGTTTATCTGATCAAGTTCTTTATGGATTGAGGATGGCAGTAAGAAACTCTGCATCGTATATAAGGGTTTGGCTGATAAATTTGAGTTTATAAGAATAGCTCGACCTTGTTGAGATAGCGAATTTGCACGCCATTTACTAAGTTGTTCTCTAGATTTACAGATAATATATTCGAAGGTTTCTTTGGTTACTCTGCCGTTGATAATTGGACATCCAAGATATTTTTCCAAGGAGTTGACGTTGGAGATAGTTAGGCAGTTGTTGAGTTCCTGAAGTCTGGATGGAGTGATTCCTCTAGTAGTTTGGAAGCATGATTTTTGGTAGTTTACTTTTTGGCCAGAGACTTTGCAATAGACGTCAATAATTGATCTGACTCTCCTACAAGCGTCAACACTGCCTTTCGAGAAGATGATAATATCATCTGCAAATGACAAAAATGGAATTCTTGGTCCATTTCGACCAAACGCGAAACCGATTGGGCTTCTATCCCTATTTGCCTCAGCAGACAGGTGGCGCGCTAATACTTCTGCACCTAGGATAAACAGGAATGGTGAAAGGGGATCCCCTTGACGAAGACCCCTAGAAGGGAAGAACATATCCGTAGGACCGTTATTAACAAGTATAGAGTACGAGACTGTTTGTACACATTCCATAACCCAGGAGATGAAAGTAGGATGGAACCCAAATTTGTCAAGAATCTTTTTGGTGAAGTTCCAATCAACCCTGTCATATGCCTTTTCCATGTCTAGTTTGATTGCCAGCCACCGTTCACGACCCATACGCGATCGAAAGGAATGGAAGATTTCATGAGCTATGAGGACATTGTCTTGAATTGATCTATCTGACACAAACGCCCCCTGTAATGGGTGAATGAGCTTACCAATTACTACTTTAAGTCTTTCTGTTAGAATTTTTGAAATGATTTTATATAGGTTGGAACACAGGCTTATAGGCCGGTAATGGTTAGTAGTTGAGGGGTTATCTTGCTTTGGTAGTAGGGAAATAAATGTATGATTTATTTGTTTAAGGATTTTCCCAGAATTGAAGAAACCTTTGATGGCTTTGATAATCGAATTTCCCAGAATATCCCAATAATGTTTGTAGAATTCGGCCGTTATCCCATCGGGACCAGGAGATTTATTTTTCCCAAGGCTGAAAACTGCGGACTTAATTTCACCATTTGTTGGTACTCGTGTGAGGAATTCATTTTCAGCCAAGGAGATTGAAGGATGAATTATGTTAGTCATTTCATTAAGAAGTCTCTCGTCAACCGTTTCCTTTGTAAAGCGTTTTTGGAAGTCATTTTTAATTTCTTGCCTGACGTTTTCTTCTCCAATTATCAGAGTACCTTCTATAGTAGTAATGTTACGCACTTGTTTCCTGTGTCGTCGGCCAGAAGCGACACGGTGGAAATAGGATGTGTTGGAATCCGTAAGCTTGAGATGTTTTATTTTAGCTCTTTGGTTCCAAAATGTTTTTTGAAAAAGCAGGAGTTTTTCACGTTTCCTCAACAGACGACTTTCTTTACTATTTTGGCTTTGAAATTGCCCGCTAGCAATCGCCGATTGTATTTCTAATAAATCATTCTCTACTTCTAGAAGCTGACGGAATATGTTGCCAAATGACCGCTTGTTCCATTCTTTCGCTTTTTGTTTTAGGATTTTATGTTTAAAGACGAGTTGAAACATTGCGGATCCTGGGCAAGAGGCTCGCCAGGATTGTTTAACTATATTGCGAAAGTCCTTACGTTGAAGCCATGTATTTTCGAATTTAAACGGTGGTGCTTTAAATGTGGTGCTACAATCAAGGATTATTTGAATCGGGCAGTGGTCAGAGGAAGAGAAAGCCCCATTTTTTGTGATGAGATTTGACAAGTGGTCCAGAATTTGGTGATGGATAAGCACCCGGTCCAGTTTTTCGAGGATGTTATCCGGAGCTTCGGAAGATTTCCTCCATGTAAACGGATTCCCGAAAGTTGGCAAATCCAAAAGAGAGCAATTGTTCTTAAATTCGATAAGACGCGTGAACCTAGACGGCAAAGTGGTAGCACCACCAAGTTTATCCTCTCTACACATGATTTCGTTCAGATCTCCCATAATAATGCATGGGAAGGACGATTCTGTTACGATTCTTGTTAACTCTTCCCAGAACGGATTTTTATCCCGAGGATCAGACGGGGCATAGACAAACAGAAGGAGGATCGTGAGATTGTCACTTATGTTTTCGTATCGTAATCCTATGATTCTCGGAAGATGTATCATAATCGAAAGGGTTTCATTTGACAGTTGGTAGGATTTCCATAATACACCAAGACCACTCGACCGACCAATGCTCGGTGACCAAATGGCTGAATCAAAACCAATATGTTTCCATAATTTTTCGGCCGGCAAGGCTTCCGTCTTAGTTTCTGCCAAGGCCAACAGTTGTATATGTTCATTTGTACAAATCGCATTGATTTCCGTCCAGAAGGTTGATTTTCCAATTCCTCTGCAATTCCAATAGCTTATTTTCATGAACCACTAATTGGGATATGAGGAGATCTGGTAAAATTCCTCATACCAATGGGTTTTTTGTTTTGGGTTTGTAAACGGTTATATTCGTGACTTAGTTTCAGAATAGACAAGCGTGTTGAGTGCAACCAAATAGGGGAATTGATGAGCCACTTCTGATGCAATATGTTGTTTATGGTCCACCGTATAAACGGGGTGCTAACATAACAGATCATGATTCTGTTTAGGGTTATAGAGATCTTTAGGGAAAAAAAGGAATATTTCCCTAAGCATTGTACATAATCAAGGTGATCCTGATTTTTCCGTGCACTCCGTTGAGAATGATTCTTGCTGTCAAAGAAGCGGTTTTCATTTAACAGTGGGGCGACATGAATATATAGCCAAAATCTTCCCCACATGTCTGCATTATGAACTATGTTAGGAATTTTAAGTGAAGGAGAGAGATTATTTTTCATGCTTAGGAAACAACACACATACATCTTATACATCTTGGCTTGTGAATTCCATTGAAGACCCTTATTCCTTTCCCCCTGTTTTTACATTTCCCATGAATTCTATTTCATGGGAAATGTAAAAAAGTGTTTGGATGGAAATAGTTTCCCATGAATTCAATTCCTCTGTTTTGTTTGGTTAAACATGGAATTTTCATAGTAATTGGAGATTTTTTTAAATAAAAAATAAAAATTATAGAAGATTTGGGATAGGTGAATGGAGGAAGTAGATCTTACCTACCCCTTCCATGGTAAGCTAACTTCCTCCATTTCATAGGAATTGAAATTCTAATGAATTGAAATTCCTATGTTTTTCCATTTTCAAAAACCATACACATGTATTGAGGCTTACTTCCTAGGATTTTGGACTTCCCGGGAAGTAGGAAGCTAACCAAACGAGCCCTAAAAATTTTCAATTCCCCTATTTAATCCTCTAAACTAAAAATTTAACCAAACATATTTTCACAATTCCCGTGAATTAGACTTCATGGGAATTCAATTCCCATTAAATAACTTCCCGGTAATTTCAATTCCCACATTGAACCAAACGAGCCCTTACGGTGTATTTAGTTTCCGCGGTTTCAAAAACTTCATACATTAATTGAAAAATTCAAATCTAATGACTAATTTGACTATGGACAAATTTTCCCAAAATTAATTTTAAAGGGCAGTTATGAATGCCTAGCTGGCCAGTTATTATTCGACTCTCATTGGTCCACGTCACTTCACCGACCTCTTCCTATATAAAGAGCTCTTGGGTCACCGTTAATGGCGTCTTGACACGAAGTAGAGAGAAAAAGGTCTAAGAGGAGAGAGAAAAGCAGCGAGAGATCGTTCATCATTCTCCCCGAATTCTTGGAAAGGATTCAAATGTTGAGTCGTAGCGCGATGAGCAAGGTCAGGCTGATGGTGACCATGGCCGGCCCAAGGTACTTCACAGCGATCGCTGGACGCTCCTCTCCGTCGACGTTGCAGGAGACGGCGAAGTCGCTGGCGAGATTTTCCGGTAGCGGATCGGTGTCTACAATTCTCAGCGGTGGCAGCTCCGGTCAGATCCGCGCGCTTTCGGCGTTCGTGAGAATGCCGATGAGAAACTTAAGCACGGCACCGAGCGACGGGAGTAAGGTGAAGCAAGGTGAGGAGGAGAAACCTGCCGGTGGCAATGGCGATGGCAAGGGATTCGCGAGCTACTGGAGCGTCGCCCCGAGGAAGGTGCTGGCGGAGGACGGAACGGAGTGGAGGTGGAATTGCTTCATGGTAGGCAAATTCGATCGGAAATTGAATCGATTATCTGGATTTTATATTTTATCTGATTGATTTTGTGTGTTGTTAATTTTTTAAATTGAATTGAAGCCATGGGAGACATACAAGTCAAACACGAAGATAGATCTGAACAAGCACCATCCTCCAGGAACGGTTCTCGACAAGGTCGCCTACTGGACCGTCAAGGTTCTTCGCTGGCCGACCGATTTGTTCTTCCAGGTGACCGATCTGCCTTAATTTTCCTGTTTTACTGTTCAATTTGATCAATTCGATCGATCTCGAGTCAAATCTCATCAACAATTTCACCAATCCGATTTCAGAGGAGGTACGGATGCCGCGCGATGATGTTGGAAACCGTCGCAGCAGTGCCAGGCATGGTCGCAGGTTTGCTGCTACACTGCAAATCGCTGCGGAGTTTCGAGCACAGCGGAGGCTGGATCAAAGCGCTCCTGGAGGAGGCAGAGAACGAGAGGATGCATCTGATGACGTTCATGGAGGTGTCGCAGCCGAGGTGGTACGAGAGGGCGCTCGTCTTCGCCGTTCAGGGCGTTTTCTTCAACGCGTACTTCGTCACCTACGTCGTCTCCCCCAAATTGGCTCACCGGATCGTCGGCTACTTGGAGGAGGAGGCCATCCACTCGTACACCGAGTTCCTCAAGGAGCTCGATAAAGGCACCATCGAGAACGTCGCCGCCCCGGCCATTGCCCTTGACTACTGGCGGTTGCCACCGGGCTCCTCCCTCCGAGATGTGGTCCTCGTCGTTAGGGCCGACGAGGCTCACCATAGGGATGTCAATCACTTCGCATCTGTAAGAATCCGACTATTTATGACACTTCATGTTATACCTCTCACTTCGTTTTATTGTTTATGACACTTTCTGTGTTACACTTCATGTTATACTTCTCACTTCGTTTTATTGTGTTTGTTGGAATGTAGGACATATACTACGAGGGCCGCCAACTGAAGGAGGCACCCGCACCCGTCGGATATCACTGATAAATCGACAATAAACTAATGATTCCCAATCGGTATAGCGATAATCGATCAACGTTATGAGTTACTATGTAGTTGTGGAGGCGTTGCACTTGTTTGCGCAATAGTTCAATCGATGTTGAACTTGCTAACAATATGTCATTACATGTTCTTCTACAAGTGTTTAATTTTCTTCTTCATTTTCATGGTTGTATTTGATAGATTGGTGTGTAATTTGTATCATGGTTTTATTTGATAGATTGGTGTGTAATTTGTATGATATGTATATGTGCAGAAATTAGTGCTTGAAAGATAAGTAAATCTCCTCTCATCTCTTCTAGTGCATAAATAAGGGATGGTTTTGTACCTTTTTACCTAAATCTCGTCAAGGTTGTGCCATTTATTTACTAAACGAATAGAGTATCAACACATTTTAAAGCTCAATTTAAAATTTAAACTCAGTTTGAAGTCGTTCATTTACCAAATAAATCAAGTATGAGTATTTAAAGTACACACATATTTTAAAGATTAAGGGCTCGTTTGTTTTGGAGAAGGTGACTGGAAAGAAAATGTATTAAATTTTACATCTAAAATGTATATGATTATCATTTTTTGTGAGCTTAGAGAATGAGGTGGGATATAATTAGACCATCCTAGAGGTATTAGTTATCAGGTAGCAAATTTTGTGTGAAAAATAGGAGAAGAAGAGGAATGATTACACGCGATAAGTGAGCCTTAAACCCTCTCAACGGAAGGATATGGGCGAGAGTGATAGTGATCAATGAATCTAACTTAAATATGAACTGCATTAATAAGCTAATCATTATCTTTCTCTCCACGAAAACAATGAACTCAAACTCAACCATTTTTAAATGAATTGAACAATTAACTTAACTTGTTGGACTCGAATGAAGCTCCATGGGCTTTAACAAGATTTTGGGCCGCTTGGATAAGCAAAAATTTCGTTACATGTAAATGGTTTGTGGATTGTTACCGTTACCGTCTCAATTGCATTGCAAAGTAAGCGGGGTGGTGTTGCAATGTTGGGGAAACATATTGTTTACCGCCAAAATCAAATCCCCAAATCCAAAACCTTCCACTCCACAATCCCAATCCCAATCCCAACCCACATCAAGATCCAATGGAACGAGCAGTTGAAAGAGCTCTCCAAATCCGACCGTTACCAGGACTCCCTCCTCGTCTACCTCCAGATGCTCAGATCAGGGCAAACCCCCAATGCCTTCACCTTCCCCTTCGTCCTCAAGTCCTGCGCATCTCTCTCTCTGCTTTCCACCGGCCAGCAGATTCATTCCCAGCTGCTCAGAACTGGCAACGCCCAGGACACGTTCGTCAAGACGTCTCTGATTTCGCTTTATGTGAAATGCTTCAAGGTGGAGAGTGCACGCAAGGTGTTCGATGAAATGCCTGCTCGAATTCAACCCACTGTGTGTTTTAATGCTTTGATTGCTGGGTACACGCTGAATTCCAGGGCTATTGATTCGGTTTCGATGTTTTGTATGATGAGGTTGGTGGGGGTGTCGTTTGATGCCGTGACTATGGTGGGTTTGGTGCCTGTTTGTACTGTGCCGTCTCGGTTGAGGCTCGGGATGTCTTTACATGGATGTACTGTGAGGTGTGGATTGGTTCATGATGTGGCTGTTGCCAATGCTTTGCTCACCATGTATATTAGGTGTGGGTCTGTTGAGTTTGCTCGCCGGTTGTTTGATGAAATGCCTGAGAGGGCTTTGATCACCTGGAATGCTATGATAAATGGTTATTCGCAGAACGGGCTGGCGAGCCAAGTTTTGGATCTTTACCGCCAGATGGGAGAGCTAGGGGTTCGTCCTGATGCAGTGACACTGCTTGGGGTTTTATCTTCTTGTGCTTATCTTGGTGCACGCTCTGTCGGTTGTGAAGTGGAGGAACAGATTGAGAAGTTTGGGTTTCAATCCAACTCATTTCTGAAAAATGCATTGGTTAACATGCATGCTAGATGCGGCAATTTGGTGAAGGCTCGCAAAATCTTCGATGAGATGCTTGATAAAAGCTTAGTATCATGGACTGCGATAATAGGCGGCTATGGAATGCATGGACAGGGAGAAGTTGCTATAGGTCTCTTTGATGATATGATTCGGCTGGGAATTTCTCCTGATGGACCAGTTTTCGTGAGTGTCTTGACGGCTTGCAGTCACGCTGGCCTAACTGATAAGGGCTTGGCTTATTTCTATGCAATGGAGAGGGACTATGGATTGGAGCCGGAGAGAGAGCATTATGCTTGTGTCGCGGATCTATTAGGCCGAGCTGGTCGCCTCAAGGAGGCTCACGAGCTTATACTGTCGATGCCAATGAAATCTGATGCTGCTTTGTGGGGTGCCCTTTTAGGTGCTTGCAAAATTTACAAGAATGTTGAGCTAGCAGAATTGTCCTTTCAACGCGCTACTGAGATTGAACCCACAAATATCGGATACTACGTGCTGCTAGCAAACATATACACTGATGCAGGGAATATGGAAGGGGTAAGGAGAATTCGAGTGATGATGAGAGACAAAAAGCTGAAGAAGGATCCCGGGTACAGCTACGTAGATCTCAAGGGGAGGACTCACCTCTTCCTGGCTGGGGACAGGTCGCATCATCGTGCAGATGAAATATACAGAATGTTGGATGAATTAGAAGACTCAATCAAGGAACTTGGATTGTGTAAGAAGCATGAAGAGGAAAGGAAGAGTGGAGAGGCTCGGAGTCATTTTGGAGTACATAGTGAAAGGCTGGCAGTTGCATTTGGGATTCTCAATACTGCGCCCGGATCAGAGATTATTGTGATCAAGAACCTAAGGGTATGTGAAGACTGTCATTTGTTCTTGAAGTCTGTTAGCAAGATTGTGGATCGCCAGTTTGTTGTCAGAGATGCGACCCGTTTCCACCATTTTAGAGGTGGATCCTGCTCCTGCAATGACTATTGGTGAGGACCAATGGTCAATCATCTCCTAAGTGGATGTCAATATTAGTTTGGATAGAACACCGAAATCGTTGTTGTCCTGTTTGGCTGTTCAATACTTCAATGTGATTGATTATGGTGAATCCCACTTCGAGAGAGGGTATGGATGTCGCGCATTGAGGCTAGAGACTGTTACAATAGTCCTACGGCCATGTAAATTGACTCGATGGAACTCACAGCGTGCCCATGGTTGTCAGGGCTGACGAGGCTCGTCGCAGGGATGTCAATCACTTTGCATCTGTAAGCACTTGATACTATTCCTGTTTCCAGTTTGGATATGGGGCTGACTTTCAATTTCTGATCAACAAGCTTTGAATGCTACAGTAACATTTTTATGTCCTCTGGTGAATGTGTGCAGGGCATATGGCAGCTGAATGAAGCTCCTGCACCAATCACCTCTCACTGAGGAGTGAGGAACCTAAACAAATCATTCGATCACCAGCTGGCAGTACAAAAGATCAGTACTAGTATAAGTTGAGGCATTGCACATCGGTGTGAACTTCAAACCCTAATATGTGATGAGATTTTAATAAAGGAATTCGGAATTTGCTACATTTTGACAGTGAATGTCTTATATGAGTTATTTGTTCTTCGTAGCTTGATTCCAGAATTTGTTCTCTGCTTGTTATTTGTTACAAATGTTACATTACATATGAATGATATGATCCTTGCTTAAATCTGTGTCAGTTATCTTCTTCACATATCATGGTATCTGATTAATGCCATGTGAAGGTATGTAACCCTCTTTTATCATTTCTAGTTTTGGATGATTCCGTTGAGCAAGTGACGAAGCAGCTCGCACCATTGCAGGGGAGATTGGGCATTGTCATTCGCGGGATCCAAGGGCTCGCCCTGTCGCACTGGACTCAAATCTGAGACCAAGGTAAAAAAACAAAGAAGGCCGAATCAAGTGCTTTATCATTGTGTACATAACATGGAATGGAGCTGAAAATGTTCACTACGTGAATTTTCCCTTCCAATAAGCTACTGAAGTTGCTAAAATCTGGTACAACAGTTTCTTTTTGAATGTGCTACAACAAACAACAGATGGACCATGGCTTTTCCTGGATGAGTTAGTAGGTACTGCTGATGACGGATGCATATTAGGGATGACGAGCATTGCTCCCAAAATTTGATTACAGCGCCAATTTCTTTTTGACTGTGCTACAACAAACAACAGATGGACCATGGCTCTTCCTGGATGAGTTAGTGGGTACAGCTGATGACGGATGCATATTAGGGATGACGAGCATTGCTCCCAAAATTTGGTTACAGCGCCATGCCGCCATCAGATCCGATAAAACTGTCGCTACAGAGAGTAAGAATAGGCGAATTTAGGAGGAAGTTCCATGAGTGGTTCTTTCCCTATCAGCTTCTGGGATGCCATCCCAAGTGCGTATCCTAAGGCTTTCGCCACAGGAATTGGCACTGCATTTCCAATTTGTCGGTATCTGTGGATGCATAAATGAACGGCCAACAAGCAAACAAGGAGGTGAAGTTTAATTTGGATTCTTTGGAGGTTGGAGATTAAATATAGCATCATCTGATAGGATAGTAGATGTACCTCTTCTTTACTGTCCCGGAGAATCGGTAATGATCGGGAAATCCTTGCAGCCTTGCACATTCACGTACTGTAAGAACTCGGTCTTGCTCTGGGTGTAGTGTTACCTACAGGTTCTGAATTGCTCAGCGAAACAAGTCAAGGATATATTGTCCTTAGCAACTTTTAATAAAAGACGGAGAGTACCTGGCTATGGCATGTAGGGGATGTAGTTACAGTTGAGGCTGTCTCATCCCACCACATTCGTCCAAATGGTCTGCAAATACGAGATCTTAAGCCAAGTGCACTGAGCTCAAAGGTACGAGAAATGCAAACAGAATGACATGCTTACCTTCTGGATTTTCCTTGCTCAAACGTCAAAGCATAATCTGGGACCTACAGGAAGATGATCAAGACGAGGATTACCACTTGATAAATCTTAGTAATGAATGCAAGAGCAAGCAGATGGAAGCTCTGAATTAACAAGTGACTGAAAACGAAGATATACCCTTAGAGGCTGAAAGCACAGTAACTATCCAAGTGCCAAGAGGCCCTAACACTGGCATAGTATGAGAGTCATATTATCTGACTCATAAACTGCAGAGAGACTGTTTTAGAGTCTGAAGTTGAAAATGATTTTTTTTTTTTAAAAAAGGCTGGCATACTACATGGAAAATGAAAGTCGCTACTCCATTTTAAGAAAGTTGCTCTTTTTAAACTCTTTTATCTCTAAACTTAGTAGAAATTACCAAAAAATAAATATAAATTTTTTTTCCCCAATTTTTCTTCCGAGCTAAGGGGGGGCTTCAGCCGCCCCGAGTCCCCTCTAGATCCGCCAATGTTTGGAATAAAAGATATGGCTACAAGAGGAAAAGGTTAAGGACTTAAGGCAGCATCCTTTGTGTAAGTTCCTTGGCAAAAGTAGTCATGGTAGGAGGCTAAGAGGGTATAAATAGCTCAACAAAGGAAAAGGAACACGTTACCATTGGCTTTCCAGATGGCAAAATAGCATTTTCACATGCTGGGTCGCGCCGGACCACATTATCATCACCAACTATTATTCCTGGTAGATCCCTGAAATTTGCACCCTACACAAGTTGCCACAAAAATAGAGTACTGTATTATGCTAGAATGAAAGTAAATATTCTTGGAAAATAAAAAAATTGCATACCTTTTTGTGGGGTATATGACAGACTCGAATATAGTCGTCTTCATGTAATGGAAAAGGCCTATGGTCATACAGCAAAGCCTCCTCTACAGTTACATCACCCCCCTTCATGTCTGAAAGAAAGGATAATTCCATTTAATTAGAAAAAGAAGTCAATTGTTGAACTTGAACCTTTGATAGCTATTCAATTTTACAGATATACTCATACAATGATAACCATAGTCAACACAAAAACTAAAAAGCTCATCTTGACTGGGTAACGTATTCTGAAAATGAATATGCATGATAACCCATTGAAGGTGCTATGGAACAAAAGTATTTGCGTAGTAACCAAAATTGCCAAACATTATGTTGCCTGTACAAAAAGATGATCGGCAAAATGATGCAAGATCACCAATATGGGTGTTATTTTCCAATTTGATTGTAACAAAGTGCAGCACCCCCTTGAATTATGCTACATCATTTTTTATGTGATTTTTTCTTCTTCTGTTTTTGGTACACGTGGCCTTTCAGAAGATTTGAGTTACAAGCACACAAACATATCAATTGCAACAGCCAAACATGTACCTTTTACAATTATTCGTTTAGAGTAGCTCCTCTAATGTAGAAAGAGAACTCTCCTCCAATGTAAGAAAAGGGTTTCATTCACACAGCTTTATAAACTAAACAAGCTTGACATTATGATGTTCAGCAAAGTTAGGAATCCAAGATCTTTCAAATTTCAAAGTTGTAGCACTAGAGCCCCCATCACTCCATGAGGATCAACAATTGCTCTTTGAGTAAAATTACCAATGATAAGTAAGCATGGTTATCTATGACACATCCGTAGAAGTGACTTTTTAATGAGCCTTTCCTCTAAATAGTACTCCATATATACTAAAATAAATTAGAAGCTAGATGCCGTTAGAAGATTTTGGAAAAGTCAACACTATTGAACACTTTCATATTCACTTCAAAAGAAATGTCTTACCACACTTTATCGACCTTATGTATCCCTGGAACTCTGTTTCTGGAAGTTTACCATAGGGCATCTCATCAGCAGATGCATCATTACCAACCTATGTTAATGAGTTCTGTGAGAACAGATAAAAACCAACACTGATATAGAAAGAAAAGGCACATCTGGAGAAATTACAGCAGGAAGGTCTGAGATAGCATCGCGCAAGAGAACAGCATCTTGCAGGGTACGAGATTGACCTTCATCAAAAGCAACAACATTCCGCTGCAATTTGGGAAGGAAATTGGAATAATTGTTTGAATAAACAAGCAGGAAACTTACTGAAATCTGAACAAGACTGATAACTGTACCTCAAATTCAGGAGGTGGCCAATATCTAATAATACAATCATGGGTAGGAAGCGGAAATTGAGGTAGGTCCTGCATATGTAAAGCAAACAGATAGTAAGCTTTCAGAAAAGGAACATGGTAGAAATTTATGTTGGCAGTGACAGATATGTTAGTTCAGGCATATCAAACTTGTCAATAAGCTGTTCACCTCAGTAGGCTGCGTGCCCCAGAAGAAGGCACGCAAGCGAAATTGAGGAAGACCATAACATCCAGCAGCCATGATCCCAACTCTTGCCTGGTAGTTCATATGTACCAGACGGCTTAATGCATATCTTCCAAGCGAACCCTTATCAAACTTCAGAATGTCCATCACATTTTCCATTAATACATATCTGGGCTTCAAGAACTTCACTATGTCCATAAACACTTGTAGTTGACGATTTCTGTCATCATCAAATGGATTATCTACACTTCTGAACCGATTGTAGCCACTAATGCCTTGACATGGAGGGCCTCCACAAATGACATCTGCATCACCCTGCAATTACCAACCAGCTAGATAGAGCACGTCGGCAATATGTCATCATAAACAAAGAAACAGATTGCAAAGCATTTTAGATCCCATATTGAATAACTTCTTACAGGAAGAGGAAGTATTTTAGACTTCAACCCATTTGTTACAAAATTATGTAAGTGCTGGCCACAGTTCCTGAGGCAATTGGCACAAATAAACGCAATGCTTGAGAAATTAAGGATTGGAGAATGTGCATGCAGAATGAGTGCTACAGTTCAATTAGCACAAATAAATGCAATGCTTGAGAAATTAAGGATTGGAGAATGTGCATGCAGAATGTGTGTTACCGTAGCCCTTCTATTGGTTCCCATGTATCTTCATCAGAATCATAACCTTTCCAATGCACCTATAGAGTAGAAAATGAGGGAGGGAAGATTTTTAAAAATTAAGAAAACTATAAAAAAGCATGCTTTTCCATAGACTGGGGATATACAATCAACTGTATTAAAATCAAGGAGAACTGCTTCCACACCTTAAATTTTAATCCTTGCTTTCCTGATTCATCAGGGTCTCCATAACAAATGTCAAGTAATCTCTCAACTTCAAATTCTTCATCATCTGAAACTGAATTATCATCATGGTTATCTTCTCTTGCCAGCTTTCTAGTGGGCAGCTGTCTTTTCTGCCCACCATCAACCGCATATCTTTTGCATAGTTTCTCCCACTGCTTAAGTAACTCAAGAAAATCCTCGGCATTTTCATTTCTAACCTATCCAAAGATTAAAAAAAAATTACACCAATGGAAAATATCTTTGATGTTCTTTGATCAACTTTCAAATCATTCGACAAGTCAAATTTACTCACTTTTGATTTTGGATGATTCATTCTCAAGCTGTCACAAGCACTCTTGTCAAAATCCACAGCCCACCTCTGGATTTTATGAACAAAAGATTAGTTTCATTACTACAATAACTCCCAAGATTTTGTCCAACTAAAGGATCTCACCCAAGGATACTGGAAAATACCGTGACTAAATTAACACCAGACATTTTGGCGCCCAGGCATAAGCCAGTAGACATAGCTCCACATCCAGAGTAAAGATCCAATAAAGATAACTCTTTATTATATAGATCCCATATTTCAATATCTCCTGACAAACTGGTAGTAGAAATTGGAACTATTGCAGAATCGCAAGTAGGTGATGATGGGTCATGTCCCTCTGAATAACCATAAAGCAAGAACAAGCACAAGTTAAAAACTACTGCCATTTAAGACTGAACATGTAATCTGAAATCCACATGAAAGATTATATTCAGCAAGAAATATATCATAGAGGTATAACTGTAAGAATAAGCCGATGCTTGAAGGAAGATGTAAATGCTCAATGTAAGCACCTGGAATGAACAATGAATGAATCCCTCCTAAACCACGGGTTTGAAAAAATATGCTCAGATTAAGAGATTGTTAGAAATCCTTCTCGAGGAGAAGTCGAAAGGGGGTGAGTGCACATGAAGGTTACAGCTTGAGGGTTAACAGACTCTGATACACAATTGTCTTTCTGGAAATTATGCATTTAATTCAATGATATTGAGGAATTACACAGTAAACTTGAAAAAAAAAAAAAAGGAAGAAGAAGAAAAAGAAAAAGAAGGAAATAATTACACAGTAGGTCAGTAAAAACCGTCCATAATTTGGCACCTTAATATTTAGCAGATATTCTATTAATTCATACCTGTTGGCATAGTACGAAAGGTTGAGTAGTCAAGACAATACTCCATATCATAATAGTAGTCGTAACGAGGAGATGTATTTGATTTTTGATTTAGCTGCAAAATACAACAAATCACTGACAAACTAAAGAAATGCAAAATACAAGATCACAAATATGAAACACAGAGCAATTTTTATGCTAGATCAAGTCATTGAAGGCTCATAGTTTGAGTCTCTGATATAAAGATGGACATTTACCTTGCGCGTAAGCTGTACAATTTTCAGTTTCGAAATAACACAATCCAGCGAATTGTCATTCATTATGGTAGAATAGAATAAGCGCTTCTTATCATGGAAAGATGTTTCCCCTTTCATAATCTGAAAATTACATAAGCAAGAGACAAGTTAATTTGGAGCATCGTAAGCATAAGCTGTTCAGTTGAAGGGGGCTTACTGTATCTTCAGCTCTATAAAACCATTGGACTCTACAGTAGTCTTTTTCATCTGTTGTTCGAAAAAATTCTATGATTCTACCAATGTGCTTTTGTCCATTCTCACCCTACAAGAATCATTACGTTAAAAAACACAAAGTAAATACATAATATGGAATATTTTGGAAAAGTAAAAGGTACTGGAAGTTCCCCAAACTATAAACAGGAAAAGCCTATGTAGTACTTAGGCCTTTTAATTTAAGGTAAGACTGGCCGGTGGCTTACTTAAGGAAATGAAAAATGAAAAAGTAGAGTTATAAACCGCGACGAATGCTTTACAAATGTGTGACTTTCATATGATGCTAAATAAATAGCTAACTACATAAATAATTAAACAATACTTTATATAGAAGAAGCATAAATAATGTGCAGAAAGTCCAATTGTATATCTGAGCCTGTTAAAATTCAAGCTGTAACCTTCATATGCACTCATCCCCTTTGGCTTTCTCCTTGAGAAGAATTGCTCAAACTTGTTCCCCAAGGAACTGAAATAATTCTTATTTTTATCAGTTAAGAACTCAAATACTGATCAGTGATCTAGCCTCGTAATCTGCTGCCCAAGAAACTCAATGATCAGTACTCTAGTCTTATCTGTATTTCTAGCTTATATGAAACTGCTTGGGCATGAAATAATTCTTATTTTATCAGTTAAGAACTCAAATACTGATCAGTGATCTAGTCTGGTAACCTGCTGCCCAAGAAACTCAATGATCAGTACTCTAGTCTAAATCTGTACTTCTAGCTTATATGAAACTACTTGGGCATAAAATGACGCCTAAGGTGATTGTCATATGTACTAGAAGCCTAAGCTGTGAACCATGACAGTGTAACAGATGAGTGGAAAAGACAATGCAAGTGGATAGAGAAAACGAGCTGGAAAAGTACTACAAAAGAATGTCATCTTCTCACCCTCATATATGCACAATCTCCAAGTTCAAATATGCATTGATTAATTTGAGCTCGAGTGTAGTGGAACTCAACATTGGGAACTAGTTCGTCTTCCTCATCATCACTGCAGTTCATATTCGTGTCAGGAGATGGAAGAAAAACTTGATTAGATAATGTTAATAATCGAACGCCAGAAAAAAATAGTAGAACATAACAGAAGGGATTAAGTTGGCAATGGCCACGCACTTCACTGTCAAGCTTCGATCTTTGACTCCTCTACTCTGCATAGCTTCAAAGCATCCAATCTTAGAACAGTTTTAACTACAAGTAAGGTAGTGGTGAAGATAAAAACATAACAGAACCACTTCCTAAAGCACCAGAAAACGTAAATGCACATCTCAGTTGTCATTGTGATTGATGAGTTGTGCATCAATAAACAAAAAAATTCTGAATTTCTCTTGACCCTTTAATCTACCACTATGTGTCATCTATGTCTCTTTCTTGTTATAGAGCTCGGATATAATCAAACAGAACAGTGGCATAATGACATGCCAAATTCCACAATCTCTACTTCCAAGTCAGTAATTAATCCACTGTCTTGTACACCTTTGAAGTTTGAACTCTGAAAATCCCAGTCCTCCACAAATTTGGTTTAAAAGATAGGCAAGTAACAGAGGGTACATAATAAACTTTAGTGAAGTGGGGAAGGCATAAAGAGAAATTCCATAGATTCCTATTCGAACTACTATTTATCCATCCGTTCTTCGGTTCCATTTGAGAAATAATTCCCTTTCCCAAAACCAAAACTTGGTTGGATATGTTTAATTTCTTGAACAAGGTTAAGGCCCAATTGAGTTAGCAGTCCACACTCCACACCTGTAACTTTGCCAACACCAACCCTCCATGTCCAATGCCCAACAAGATCATACGATTCAAGGCTAAAAGTTCAACTAAAAATGGAACTTTATACAGGAGAAAAAGACAGATGTAAGAAGATCAGTAATGCACCTTCACTTCAAAGCGCCATGGCCACCTCTGACGAGCTTCTGCATCAAGAATAGGTTCCCCGATAAAGAAGCACCGGTTATACTTCCTCTGCCCCTCTTCTTTCACCTTCTTCTCGGCATCGGAATTGTCCTTGCAATTGCTATCTTTCTTAGGCACAGTACCATAGGAGTTGACTTTAGGAGACTCATTTGCCATGTCAGCTGAAAGTGATCTTGATGACCTTCTCAGGATCTCATCTTCCAAGATTTTCGCCCAGTTCCCATTTGAGCAAGACAACATCCAAGATCGTTCCGAACTTCCATTTGCTGCTGAATTAGCCCTCGATTTCCCCTTCTTACTCGCCGGTGATTTCTGCGATAAATTGGAATTCCGACTGGAATCCAGCTTCCTCTTTCTCTTCCCTTTCCCCACCCCATCCGAAACACTCGGATGTGGTACACTCCTGGATCTTAAGCTCTTCTCGTTCAGGCCTTCCAAATTAGATCCACCTAAACGCATCCTAATCATCTCGCACGCCTTCCTTTCGGACGAATTCGACAATTCCAGCAGATTAGATCCGTTTTCCCCAACCTTGATTAGCCTCGACGACCTTCTCCTCGTCTCAGGACTACATAACAGCTTCAATTTCTTTTCCTTTCTTCCCGCATTCGCCTCCTGAGTCGAAAACCGCGGCGATCGACATCGCAATTCAACATCGGGATCTCCTCCGCCGGAGCTTGGCCTTTCACAACTCTGCATGCCAGACGGATGGGAAGATCCGGTATCGCAGACCTGCAATGCCACCGGAGATACGACGACTGCTTCTTCTCGCTCCTCGCCGTCATCTGCATGCAATTCCATCCCCGCGGATGTTGATTTTGCTGATTTCTTGGAGGCGTTTCTCTCTCCTCAGCTGGACGCTGTCGTAACGGTAGGACCACTAGCAGGAGGAGAAAGAGACCTTCGAGAGGTAATTCGCAGGCCGCGAATCTAGATTCGGAGTTTATTTCGAGAGCGGAAGAGGAAGACAGACAATGAGGACGGGAATCTCGAGGTTTTTAGGACTCCATTTTAATGGCGGAAAAATGTGAAGACAAAAAGAAAATTAAAATAATCAACACTAGAGTGACTGACGAACTCAAATTATATTGTTTTTTCCATTTTTCTGATCTGACTGACGCTCCCAACCCCGTCGCAATGAACCAACCCCCACGCCCCACCTCACCTCATGCATCACGGGAGTAGGTAAATTCAATTTATCTTAAAAAAGTGGACTCCTAAAAAAGTAAACTGAATTCCGCCCAATTAAAAAAAAGGTGAAGTGCTTTTTCCATTTTTTTAAAAAACTTTTTATGAAGGAATTCGAAATCTCATACACTGGAAATGGCGAACGGGAAAACCGAGATACAACCAAGAACAAAGACCGTCTCGGACACAATCGGAGGATTCAGACAACGCTCAAAGGATGAGGGGCGTCGGTCCACGTGGATGCATGGGACAATGTAGGGATGGAAAGTGAATCTCGTGAATATGAATGAGTTTCGAGCCTGACGTTACGCTTCTCGACGCCGAGAGACGGGAGCATAAGCCCACCATGAGAAAAGAAATATCTAGGAAAGTGTGGATAAGCGACGTTCCCCACCTGGCCACAGGGATGAGGGTTCTTCGGGAATCATTGATACTGTCACGATCATCTAGGTCAACAAAGTGTCTGAGTCTACTGCTTCTACCGAAACTAAACACTTCAATATAGTACGAGCTTCCACCAAAACAAGACGAAGCGAGCCAAATAGCGAGAGCGCAGAAAGCCACATTAAACACCATGGACTGACACTATTCTAAAAATCCCGCCTAGGCGCTAGGCGACCCCTTTTCGCCTAGAGCTAGAGGAGTGCCTAGGCACGTCTAGGTGCTAGGCGGCTCCTCATCGCCTAGTATCCGCCTAACGCTTTTTAGAACACTGTCGTAGAGAACGGAGAAGAAGTCGCAATTCTAATCATCCTTTCTTCATATTCTGATCAAATTCTGGTTTGCAAAAAGAATATTAGCTAGTCGAACTGTTACCTAAAATAGTGTAATATTGATAGAGTCCTGTGATTTTATACTTTAAAATTTTTTATTTTATCAATATTAATTTTCTAGAATTTTGAGATTTTGAGTTTGGACGTTGCATGGGGAGATATGATATAGAAGAAAGCACAATTGAAAAAATGTGCATTTGTGGTATGGCTAGCTGCGAGGAATAAGTTTTTTTTTTTACCGTGGGCAAGAAGTGGATCGACAAGCGATCCTGAAGCCATCCGAGGATGACTTGTAGACCCTAAGCAGAGGGTCGCCGAACAAACGAAAGGAAAAAAAACAACATAAAATAAAAGCTAAAACAACTAGAAAATTACAACTATAATGTCTTGAAATCTTGTCTTGATTCTTGATATCTGGACTGCTGTTGAGATGACTTTAGGTGGTGTGTTGAGATGACTTTAGGTGGTGATTGTGTCGGATCTAGACCCAAGGTCGTAGATCAAAGTTTTTCAGATTTATGGGTTTTCCAATTTTTGGTGGGTTTATCAGATTTGGGTATGCGATTTGGGTAAAACAGATTTGAAAACCCAAATCTGTAGATTAGGGGATAAAATCAGATTTGGAGAGGGTTACTCACGGCTTTCGCCTACTTGTATACATGTTGAAAGAAGAAATTGGCTTTCGCCTGCTTGCAAATATGTTGAAAGAAGAAATTTGGGGGTAAATTTTGTGGGAAAATTAGGGGTTAGATTTGTAAGCAATTTGAGACACAAAGTTTGGAATTTTGGTTTAATTTTTTGTGGGTAATTGGGGATCTGATCAGAACTTCAATTTGGGGTTATTTTCATGGCTACAGGCTGAGGAGACGGAGAAGAGTAAATAGAGGGTTGGCCGGGAGGTTGGAGAGAAGTTCTAGACACTAAATACCTCGGGGTGGAAGGGTAGTCGCACCAGACCGCCGGAGCGAGGGACGGCGACATCAATCGACTCTATGGAGAAGGATCGGAGGCGTGGGTCGTTGGCGGCAACGGCGGAGGCTTGGGCAGCGATTGATAACAAGGAGCGGTGACAGTGGTCAGGGGCGGCTCACGAGACGATTCGAGGGAGAAGAGGAAGGTGAAGGTGCGGTGGTCCGGTCAGCAGGGGCGAAGAACAGTGGTGGCCAGGCGGTGGAGATCTGCGGAGGGGGCTCGCGACTAAGGGTCGCTGGTGGTGGTGGTTGGCCATGGAAGTTGGCTCAAGGCTGTGCTTCACAGGAGCGTTTAGAGGTGACGGTGATGGCGGACCATGAGCAAGACGAGGCGCGGCGGCGGCTGAGCCTAGGGTTTGTGTTTAGGGTGGGTTTGGGGGTTGGGTTTTTTTGGTGTTTGGACGGCGCAGCGGGGGCGGGGGTGGTGCCGGGACCGACATCAGCGGACTGAACCGCCGAGGTGGTGCCGGAACTGAAGGAGGAAGATGAGAATTGGGTGGTATGTCGGCTAGGGTTTTTTCAATGAGAGCTTTTTGGGGTAGTAATTTAACACTTGAATAACTTTTTCAGAATTAATCAACTGCGAGGAATAAGTTGATCACAAGAGAAGGGCTTGCAGATAGGCGTTGAGGAGTTGATTCCATGTGTGAAACAATTGCATATAAAGGTTCTAGTGCAAGCATGCCAAAGAAGTACGTACATCATTAAAAAGGGAAAAAACCCTAGCCGGTCAAAAACACTCCCAATTAAAAATCCTAGCCGCCAACCCCAAACAACCCCAACAACTCCAGCAGATCGCCGCCGCCCTTGGTGGGCTCTCTCGGCGGTCGGGCCTCCTTGTGGCGACGACCCTCACGTCTTCGCCGGGGTGGTCTCTTCCCTCGTCGACCTCCTGGTTGCTTGGTCGCCCCATCTCCAACCGCCGCCGCCTCCATCCCTGTCTGTCGGCCTGAGCGGCTCCGTCTATGGCCTCCATCTCCAACCGGAACCCGCCCAGATCACACCGTTGCCGCTGTCCCCGGTGTCCGCCGGCCCTGAGCAGTGGCTCCCTGTCCTCAACCTTCCACCACCAGTGCTTCACCCTACTACCCACCCTTCTTGACCGCCCCTCGTCTCCCCATCCTCCGCCGCCTCCTACATGTCTACTTCTTCACCCTCTGTTTGTGTCTAACTTCAAATCTAAAGTTCTTGAAAACCAAACCCCCAATCCCTTATTTGAAACCCACAATTGCAAGTAATCACTGCAGCCACAAAAAAAACCCCAATTTGAAAACCAAATCTACTCTCCATCAAACTTCGAACCGATTTAATCGATTTCTAAAACCACCGCCCGTTGCTGTTCTGTTCCCCACCTTCGAGCCCAGATCTGGCGAAACCTCTCCCGGATCTTCATCCGGTGGCTCGGTATGGCAGCTCTTCCCCTGACCGGATCTTCATCCGGTGGCTCGGTATGGCAGCTCTCCCCCTGACGCCCGCCTCTCCTTGGGACTCCTCCGCTGCTGACTCTGGCATCACCTTCCATGCCTTCGCCCTTCTCCACTGTCCTTGAGCACATCCGCTCCACTGCCCCGAGCATATCCGCTCCACTGACCCCTTTGATCCACAAAATGGATAAACCAAAGATGATGTTAACCCGATCTATATACGTACAAACCCAATCCCTCAACAGCAGTCTCAACAGCAGTCAGATATCAAGGAGCAGGACAAGATCTCAAGACATAGGGTTGTAATTTTCTAGTTGTTTTTGTTTTTTATGTTGTTTTTTTATTTTTTTTTCTTTTCGTTTGTTCGACGACCCTCTGTGTAGGGTCTAACAAGTCATCTTCGGATGGCTTCAGGATCGCTTGCCGATCCACTTCGATCCACTTCTTGCAAGAGAAGGGCTTGCAGATAGGCGTTGAGGAGTTGATTCCATGTGTGAAACAATTGCATATAAAGGTTCTAGTGCAAGCATGCCAAAGAAGTACGTACATCATTAAAAAGGGAAAAAATCACCAAACATAATCCTACCTATCAACTTTCAACCAAAAATAATCCTATCTTTTAAAATAATCATTTAGTATCTCAATTATCTCCACGTATAATGAAAACAATATGAATCAAATTCCGTCATAAGCTCCGATAAGGTTTCGTCGGAAAGTTGACTTAGCACCACGTGGCAAAAAAAGCTCATGTGAGATTGCCACATCACTACAAACAACATAAAACCCATTAATAAAAGAAAATTAAATTTCAAAAATGAAACCCTAAATTGTAGGATTCAGCCGATTCAACTTGTTCAATATCACTAATTCTACTTTGATTGTTCTTTCACACTCACGAATTCACATAATATTCAAGGATAATGTAGCGGACTAAATCAAAGCACCAATTCTAGTGAGATTGGGAGATTGAAGCAAGAAGATCTCGATGAGGTGAGTAGCGCGCTACCTTGCAGAATCAATCGAAGCCAACCCTATCCTATGTGTGAAGAATGACAACTTGACGAGGTGAACTTCCATCCCGATTCGATCAGCTACCAAGACAAAGAGGTCAGCGCAAGACACTAATTTCATTCAATCCTTTCTAATTTACGGTTTTCCTTTGTTTTCAATTCAGGATTTTCATATATATGTTGAATTTAGGATTTTAAATTGTAACTTGTGCTCAAAATGAACGAGATTGATGGTGAAGTTGAAATGAATTGGGTCGAATTTTTAGCTAAAGATGTAGATGATGCATCATATGACGAATCTGATTATGTCCCGGTGATGAGGAAGAAGTGATTTCTGCTAAAGACAAATATGTGTTGTATGAATTTGAAGAAGAATATGAAGTCGAGGAGGCAGAGAAGTATGCCATGGATGTACATGAAATGGACACCAGTGATGAGGAGTTTCAAACATCAAAACAAAGGGTCAGAGGATATAGAGCTGAAATTGATAAGTTGGGTGATGGACATGTAAGTGGATATGAAGATTCTGATGGTGAGATAATGATTCTCTCTGAAACTGAAGAAGATGAAAATGCTATGAAGAGAAGAAAGAGTGGCATGTTTGTTACTAAGAAGACTGATTACAAGAAGATTGAATGGAAAGTTAGCTTAAGGTTTCCAAATATCGACATATTTAAGGAATCTGCTAGGAGGTATGGTATTTTCAATGGTTTTAGTCTAAAATTTGGGATGTCTGACAAAAATAGGGGAAAAGTCGGGGTGATATGTAAGCAAGGTTGTGCATTAAGAATTTATGCATCATGGCATACCAAGGAAGGTTGTGTACTTGTGAAAACTGTCAACAAGGAACATCAATGTGTGAGAGATATGCAACGTAATCGTCGGCTTACATCCAAATGGCTTGCTAAGGAATATCTCCCTCGCTTCAAGGATAATCCTCAATGGCCAGCTAAAGAAATGGTTAACAATGTGAGGAAAAGGTATGGAGTCATCATAGAAAAATGAATTGCATACAAGACAAAGAAAATTTCTTATAAGATGTTGTATGGTTCAATTAAAGATCATTATAACAAGGTTGGTAAGTACGTGGAAGAGTTAAAAAGATCGAACGATGGAAGTACATTTCATGCTTCAGCTACTTACAATCCCATCAAGTCCTTCTTTTTTCAAAGTTTTTTTATTTGTTTCCAAGGACTGAGAAATGAATTTTTAGTTGGTTGTAGCATGTAGGCGATTCATATGCTTGGATGGATGTTTTCTTAAAACATTAATGGGTGGAATTTTACCAGCGGCGATAGAGAGAGATGGAAACAACCAGATGTTTCTTGTTTGTTAGGCTGTAGTAGAGGGGGAAAACAGAGATAGTTGGGAATGATTTCTCAATAATTTAAAATCTGAGTTGAATGGGACAGAAGGAGAAGGTTGGACGTTCATGTCTAACCAACAAAAGGTATTAATATATTCTTCTTATAGTTCATATATTGATTTGTTTACTTTATGAATGCATTTTGAGATGTAGCATTTTTTTCTACACATGGTCTTCTTGCAGCACCTTCTTCTCTGTTCTCGAAGTGTTACTATAGAAATTGTGCAAGACACATATATATGCGAATTGGCATAAAATTCATAAAGGAAATGAGTTGAAAATGTTGTTTTGGAGAGTCGTTAGATCTTATAATGAAGCTGATTTTGAAGATGATGTGACAGAGTTGAGGAATATATCCTCGAGCCGCTGAAGACTTTTTACGCCAGAATCCAAGTGTTTTTTGCCGAGCTTTCTTCACTAATGTTAGCAAGTGTGATGTGGTTGTGAACAAATACACACAACAAGAGGAAGTGTCCACGACTGCTTCCCATGTTTCCAGCCGCGAACGTCGAGCCTCGCCCAAGCCTTTTCCGGCGTCCTCCTTCTGTGAGCAACATCCAGGAACCCCCTTACACCTTCGGTGGCGCCTCGGAACAGTCGCAGCCACCTCAGGAGCCCGGAGCGCCGAGCGCAGCCCCCCCTCTTCCTCTCTTGCTCGGTTTTGCATCTCCGGTTTGGTAAGCTTCGTTTCCCCTCTCCCCAGGACAAGTGCGACTCGATCCGACCCCGGCGAGCCAATCAGACCCTTGCTCCTGCGAACGTTCCAACCTCGGTGAGCTTTCCTTTCCTCCTTCCTCCTTTGTTGCTTTTGGTTCGTTTTGTGTCATTAAGGTCGGGATGATCCAGAGTGGATGGGTCTGGTAGGGAAACGCCGGCGAGGAAGCCTTCCTTCTCCCTTCTTCTTCTTCCGTTCTCGGATTCGGCCAGGGGAAGGGGAAGCGGTCTGAGCTGGTTCTCCTTTTCTATTTCTTCAAACCCGGTTCTATTTTCTTCCCTGGACCGGTTCATTTGCATAAACCAGATCGGGGATGGGCTCGGGTAATGGATCCGAGTGCGGGTTGGGCCTATTTCCTTGGGCTGAAGATGTTAATGGTTGTTGTTTCATTGTTAAAACTTAAAAGTTACTCCCTCCGTTCAACAAAACTTGTCGTTTACTATACACGCACGCTTTTTTAGAATGATAAAAACTATATAAAATATTCATTTTTTAAAAAAAAATTTTTAACAAGTTTGTACTTCTTAATAATAACTACGAAATTGTTAAAAAAAATTATTTAAAAAGTCAATATTTTATATAGTTTTTAGCTCCTAAAAAAGCGTGCATGAATAGTAAAACGTCAAGTTTTGTTGAACGGAGGGAGTATGTTATTATGTGATGATTTACGATAGTTACTAGATTATTATGATTATTATATATCATTCTGGTTATTTAATATTTAATATTTTCTGTAAATAAATTATACTTATTGTAAAGTAGCTTATTGGGATATATTATTATATGATTTTATATCCCCACCAAAAAAAAATATATGATTTTATATGTGCTTTTGGAAAAGTTAAAATGTCTTATTAATGTAAATTTGTAGGGTTGGGCAGTGGTAGTAAAATTACCATACCAACCAATTACCAACCGTACCAACAGGTTATTGGTACCAAGAAGTCGGTAACCGACTGAATCGGTAACCGAAGTCTCGGTATCAAGGGTAGTCGGTACGGTAACGGTATGGGCAACCCAAATACCGTGGTACCGGTGGTTACCGAATATATATTTATTTTTATTTTTTTTAAAAAAATCTATCATGTACCATCGGTACCGATGGTAGAATCTGTGAATGTGAATTATGTGAATCTCTCATTGGTACCATCGGTACTATCGGTACTGATGGTACCACAGTGTATAAAACGAAAATCGAAAAATGAAAATAGTGGCTTCGGTTACCACGGTACCGACATTCGGTAACCGATACTTTCGGTACCAAGAGTTTCGGTACCGACATTCGGTAACCGATACTTTCGGTACCAAGAGTTTCGGTACGGACACTATTCGGTTGGTACATGGTACAGAAAATCTCATACCGAGGGGTATCGGTATGGTACGTGGTAATCGAAAATTTACCATGGTATCGTACGTGTCAGCCCTATAAATTTGTAAAGGTGGGCTATTAAAGATGGGATGTTTTAAAGTTTGGGGTTGTTTTAAAGTTTGGGGTGTTGAAATTCCGTATAGTCGAAAACACAGGACCACGACCACTAGCTATATTTTATTATTAATTTTTTTTTTATAGATGGGGAAATGGGGAATTGAGATTCAAATGTTGTTGTGGCAAACTCGGCTGTTCCACTCCACTCCTTACATCATAAAAGTATTTTAATATCTTAAAAAAATTTAACAAATTATATTTATATTGCTAACATCTATTTCTATATATTTATAAAATTTTATTTTAAAAAAATCATATTTTACAATTTTTAAAAATTAAAAAGGTAATAATTTACAACATATAATTATTAAAAAAGATTTAAAATGATTTTCTAAAATAAAATTTTATAAACATATAAAAATAGATATTAGGGATATAAATATAATTTTTTTAAAATATGAAAATAAAATAGGGGTGTAGGGAGGGGGACTAGGTAGGGTTGTAGAAAATCGTTGTTTTGGGGCGGATGGCAGTCCCGTTGTTTGGGGTGTGTGGGTAGAAAATGGTACTCTTTCATTTCTTCCATTCAATTTCTATTACGGAGTATTCATTCAATCATTCAACGACGCGCCCATATATCATACTCCCTCCGATTTTTAATATAAGGCATTGGGGATCTTTGTACGTAGTTTAAGGAGCTTAAAACTATATAAAATATTAATGTTTTTTATTAATTTTTTTAACATTATAATACATATTACTAATAAGTATTATAATGTAAAAAAAATTAATAAAAAAAATTAATATTTTATATAGTTTTAATCTCCTCAAACTACTTGCACAGATTCCCAATGCCTTTTATTAAAAATCGGAGGGAGTATATGTATAATATGCTCAATTTCTTGTTTTTTTTTTTCAAAAATAAAAATAAAAATAAAAATGGCAGAAGTTGAAGGAAATGCCTCTAGCTTCCTCAACGAAATGAAGCTCCTTTTCCTCTCTGTGCTGTCGGCCGTCTTCCTCTTGGCATCCTTTCGCATCCAACTCTTTCGTTGTTCATGTCGTTCCGGTTCTCCCAGGCGCTTTGAGCTGCGTCTCGGAAGACCCGCCATCTCCATCCCTCTCACCCTCTCTCTGATAACCACTTTCCTTACCCCTTTCCGCCTTTTGGAATGCTTACCTTTTGATTTTCGTAATATTATGTCGTTTTGGTCCGACTCCATCCATTCTTTCTTTTTCCGCTTCTCCCATATAGAGGAACGCCTCCTTTTCCTCCCGCTCGTGCAGTCCCTACAGGGTACCGCGCTCCAACTCCCTGGCTTGTCCATCCAACACGGTATCTTACTTGACTCAATCTCACCCTCACTGTGTCCATCTCATGCTTGAACGCCATTTAAATGGATTGTGCAGGTGCAACTGATGATGCATCTTCACCATACGAGTTAGCGTGATATTTGATCTACTGGGGGCTACAATTTCACCGGCTACACACACATAACATATTACTGTATTACACTTTGCAGTACTCCATTTTGTTTATACTGCCAAGTGCCAAGCCAATTCATGGGATTATCCCATGAAGTTAAAATCTCAACCCTAAATAAATGGTTTAGATTTAAATTAGTTTTAGACTTTTTAATTTATTTTTATAGCCGGGTAGTCTATAAAGTTAAATTTCATGGAATCCTAAACCGCTGGTCACTGTTGCATCATAGTTGTTATTTATGTAGAATTATACTTGGTTTGTACTCTGTTCGGTTTAGATTCATATCACTTCTTTTTTTTGGTAAGGTGATTACTATCATTTCTAGTGTAATGAAATAGTTTTTTTTTTTTTGGTCAGAAGAGGTAGTGAAATAGTTAATTTGGTGTACATCTGTTATTCGATTGCAAATTGTGAATTAAGATGGAGAGGATATTCATGAAACAAGGAATACACCAAACCAAAGATAAAGATGAGACAAACTCTCAAGAAAAAAAATCCTCAAAAATGGTAAAAGTCAACGCCTGCCCCAAAACCAAAGATCAAAACCTCCTCCAATCCAGCCATGCCAATACACCAAAGAAACCGGCCTATCTCTAAGATTCAAAATCCTAAGCTTCACAAATCGAACAATATTGCTGATATACCACAAATGAAGTTCCGATGTGTTATATGATAGGTTTGTGGAACCGATTATGGACGAGAGGTCCGAAATCAGTGACCAGAACCCCCAATCGAACGAGATCTGAATACAACACAGTTAACATAAAGAGCAATCAAGTGAGAGCCTGAGGAACTAAACAAAATTCAGAAGAAACCAAAAACTGATCGATCAGGAATCAAATGACAAGGTAAGGCAGTAATTGAAGAGTAACACTAATTGATCGATCACCCCAAATGAGACTAGAAAATCAGTATAGATTCGGGATTTCTCAACCTCATAGATTGATCGAATGAGAGGTTAATTAATCCGGTGACGAGGGAGAGAGAAGCCACCAGGAGAATTGGAAATAGATTAGGAATTTGGCAAAATCATTCATCTCATGACAGCATAAACGCGTGAGTGGATAAGAAAACATTAATTTGTGCCGGTTTGAGGTTTTTTTTTCCTGTTAATTCCCAATTTATCAATGCAGAATGCAGATCTTCTACATCACCCCTACTTTCCTACACAATAAAAGTATTTCAACATATATTTTATCTTACAAAAATTTTATAAAAATTATATTTATATTACCAACATCTATTTTTATATATTTATAAAATTTTATTCTAAAAAATAATGTTTTATCATTTTTAAAAATTAAAAAGACAATATTTAATAAAATACAATTATTAAAAAATTTAAAACATGATTTTTCAAAATAAAATTTTATAAATATATAAAAGTAGATGTTAGTAATATAAATATAATTTTTTTAAGATAAAATAAATGTTAAAGTATTTTTTTGATGTAGGGAGGGGAGTGTATTTATGTTGTAGGGGGGTCTCATTTGCCAATTTACCACCAAAAAAGCAGATGCAAAAAACCAATAACAATCCTGAGAAATATAAAATAAAATTAACCGAAAAGTCTATTAAACATATGAAAAGAAAACAATGAATTTGATTTACAATATGAGAATTAAATTAATAAGAAATATAAAATTAAGGAAAAATGACTTCATATAATGCGTACTATCAACGATGAACCAAAAATAATACGAACTTTTAAAATTATAAATTTATATACAATCTATACTCAATTAAACCAATAATGATATAATGGCCAAAATTATCAAACAAACAACTAATTTGGTATGGAATTATAATTAATAAGAGCCTAGTATAATTTATGCACCATGACGCGATTTTTTAAAACTAAAATATTAACAATATATACACAAAAATATGTTATAAAATATTAATAAAAGTTAAGATAAAAATCATAAAAAAATTTACCATAAATGTATCTTATAATTCTCTCATATTTTTTTTTTTAAAATCTCATGTAAAGTATAATACATAAATGTAGATATTTTAAATTGCCTAGTAATAATAATATCAATATAATTGTAGCTTTGTTTAAATGTGATGTGTCACAACCAATAGTAATATACTAATATTCAATGTTTTCAATTAAACTCAATAGGTAGTAAATAAATTTGAGTTAAGCCCAATAGTTATATTAGATTAAATTCAATGTTTTGAATTGAGCCCAATAGTTAATAAATATGTTAAGAATAAAGGAAAAAATGTGAATGGTTTAAAGAGATAAAGTAAATAATTAAAAAAAAATTAAAGTAAATAAACAATTAAAAAAGGGGGGAAAACTTGATTGGTGAAAAGGAGATGATTAAGGAGAAAATAACATATAAGCATTAAGTATTCTAAAGTAAGAGTTATAGATATATAGATGGTTACCTATGGGATCCAATCATCCAAATTAAGGAAGTGGAACATTTTCCTTCACATAGACCTAATTTTCGCCGTTAGCCTCTCTTCAAGCGAACGGGATCTGCTGTCCCAAATGGGGCACCCCTTAATTTGCCTCCCCATCCCCATAATTTTTTTTAAAAAGGGAAAATGATTAAAGTTTTTTTTAAAAAAATAAAATAAAAATGATAAAGGTGGGTTTTTTGTGAGGAAGGTTGGGGTGTTATTCGAGCCGAACGAGCCAAGTTTGACATGTTCAAGCTTGATTCATTTGTTAAACGAGCTCGAGTCGAGCCTAATTTTTAAACGAGTTTTTTATTCTATTCAAGCTTGGCTTGTTTAGAAAATAAACGGGCTCGAGCCAAGTTTTTTTCAAATTTTAAGTAGTTCTACTTGGTTATAACATGTTAACTCAAACGAAATTCTAGAAATTCCATAGAATTCAAACTTTATTCGAACAAGCCGAACTTTCAACCGAGTTTAAAATTTTGTTCAAGCTCGGCTTGTTTAAATAAGTGGCCGAGCTCGAATCGAGTTTTTTTGAGCCGATTTCGAACTGTTCAGTTTATATAACAGCTATAGAGGAAGGACAGGGAGACACATGGTGTAAAAACAAAAAAAAAATTAAAGTTTTTTTTTAAAAAAAGAAAAAGAAAAAAGAAAAAACGATACTCTTCAAGACTGAAAGAGTATCGTCGGATTCGTCGATAGTTTTTCAAATTCCTGGTCGTCGCATTCTCAGTCAACGTCACCCATCATCACTGAAAATTTAAAAAAAAAAACACATTCCGGCCCACTAACACATCTTGTTGGTCGGCTGGTCTCGGCCCATTATCAAATCCATCAAGACCCAGCCCAACAGTGGCGTAGCCGGAGCCTCTCTAGCTCGCATTCGCTAGGTTCCGATCTCGCCAGCCAAATCTGCCATAGCCGAAGCTCGGAGAAACCTTCCAACAATGCAGAGATGGTGCAGTAAGCTCCGATCTCTCTCTTTATCTTCCTCCTCTCTATTCAGACCGTCTCCTCCCCCTCCATGGCGGATTCGCCTTCTCCACTCCTCTCCATCTCCGGTCTCTCAACCCCCTTTTCAGCTCTCGTCAGTGATCCCCCTCGCTTTTAAAACCCTAGGAAACCCCTTCGCTTCTTCTGCTACAAGCTTGGTTCGCGGAAATGTCCTGTGCTCGTCTCAATTACCTAGCTCTGTAAGTGATGTGTCCAATTTGTAAAATTTTGGTTTTTGAGTATCGAATGCCGATTGTTTGGTGATTTGTGGTGTTTTTTGGATTGATTAGCTTGCTCTTCAAGTGCGGAATTTTTCAGCGAAGTCGAAGGAGAAGAAGTGGAAGAAGCTTACTCCGATTACTTCCAAGGTCAAGAAGATCAAAATGAAACATTATTCGTAGGTTAATCTTTACCTGATTCTTTTTTCATCCGTCCTCCAAAGAAAAATATGTGTTGGAGGTGATTGAGTTAATTGGCAATGCATGTGGATCAGGTCCTATAAGGGGAGATTTAGGTGTCTGAGAGATGGAACAATTAGGCGGTGGAGAGAAGGCAAGCGGCATAACGCTCATTTAAAGGTATTTTTTAGTATGATTGTCCTTTGTTTTGAGGTCTTCTGCCGAATTCCAATAATTGTCTTCTTTTTGGATGAATTTCATACATGATTTCTGTTTCTTTCTATTGGACTAGTTGCACTGTAAAATTAGCTTCTTTGCAGTATACACAATTAGTAGGCAAAATTTTGCTACTGGTCTTTAAGTTAATCTAAATTCTAGATGGACAGTATGATCTGGGGGAGCAGAATAACTCAACATCACTTGATATCTGTAAAAATATTTAACATCCTTACACGTATAAAATATTTAACATTTGTGATCTGCAACTATGATCTGGCAAATGAGGAGGAACTGGTATCCATATCTATAAAAATTTGAGTTTTCTCCAACAGTAAGAAAAAAAGTAACCCAAATGGCAAGAAATAAATCAGATGGGGCAACAAGAAGTGATAATCATAATAGCATTCTATTGTCCAACTGCTTTTCAATTTGGTATCCATATCTATAATCATAATAGCATTCTATTGTCCAACTGCGTTGACATCCAAAACTTCCCTTAAACTGAAACTAATATTTCTATGCTAAGGCGCCGAGAATTTTCTTCACTGGGGTGTTCAGAACTCGTATACTTACAAAGCATGCAGGTAATGCCCTTTGGGCACTGCAGAAGAAGCCCTTACAGCATGGCTGGCAAGTTTCAGTTCTTTTAGGAATATTATTCCGATTGCTCATAGCAATCTTCTCATTACCAGTGCTACAAGCCCATCCTGGTTCATACACATTGTTCCTTGAGGACAAATTACATTTCTTGTTTGGCTTCGTAGTTGGCATAACTTGACTTCTGCTGCTGTACATATTTGGTTTGCAAGATATGTTAAACCAAATTTGTTATGATCAAATACAAATCCATATTCGATCACTGCTGTTTACCAGCTTCTTTACTAACAAAGTAATAAGAAATTAATGATATTATTAGCGAGTCCAGCTCCCTACCTTTTTGTTTATTCATGTAAGAACTCATAAAAAGCTTTATTCCATTCAGCTTTCCTGCATCATAAACTCTACATATCAGTAATGCATTAGATATTTCAAAAGTATAAATTAATAAATGAAGGGCACAACCATACAAGCTAATCAAGATTAACTCATGAAGAAATTCTAAATATCCGTAAACAAGGATAAAAAGCCAAGAATGTAGCTTTCCTGGTCTCTCATATTCTTATATTTTTTTAAAACCAAGAATGTGCTTTTCTCTATAATCATATTAATGATTAAACAATCCAATTAGAGAAATAGGACTTAAATTTACTCTATAATGAAAATATGTTTAAGAAGCTCCCTCTAATTTGGCATATTAGCTTGAATTTTCAAATTTCTTAGATGTGGCAGATCTTCTGTTTCATGCTTTACTCGAGTAAAAATCTGAAAAAGTTAAAAATAAATCCTCTAGGAAATTCGTGCAGAAATATGCATCTTTGAAACCTGCAAGCAATCATCCAACCTGATTCAATGAAAGGCTGTAGTATGTGTTCCATAGTAACAATATGTGTTATCTTATCACTCTAAGATCCTTGCACCAACAAAGGAATTAATTCTCTAGAAAAAACAGTATGCCCAAGAGCCCCCAAACCACCATAACCCTTGCAAACTTACAATCTTAAGGAAATTTTCCCCTCTGGAATTTTACCTCTTCAATTATAATGAAAACTTGAAGCATGGAAAAGGTGGTTTTCAACTAAATTTAGGCTATGCATGGTGCACTTCATAGACCCTTTAAGTTATGAAAGTAGAGCATTAATATGCAGCTGAATGGGATTTAGGCATTCAGCTATGAACATGAAATGAAAGGAGTATGGCTGTCCAAAAGGAATATAGATTGTATAGGAATTTTGACCATAATTACCCGTCCCACATTTGTCTCGACATTTGCCAATTAAGATATGACTTCCAGATGGTAAGAGGTATATCTTACTCAAAATAAGGGTTTGTTGCTCTTAGCTGGTGCCCAAACAATGAATCTATTTCTCAAACCACACACCCTTCATCCCACATGAAAGCCTGTCCTAAGTATTCCAGCATCACTGAATAATTTTTTCATCCCACATTGCTAAAGGGCATTCAAAGAATATCCCACAGGTTACACGGTGCTTGAAAAGAACACCTTTACGACGATAAATATCAAAAAATTATTGAATTGACCAAACAAAACTTGAAAATCTATTGTTATTAGTTTTCACACTCAAAGCAGCTCACCTTTGCAATTTTAACGAGCTGATTCTGACTGTCATGTCCATAAAAGAAAGGTTCCTTGGAGAATATCTAGAAGAAGGCAAGATAATGGTTAGATTTTCCAAAACCAAAATAGTATACTATCAAGCATTAAACATAGAATTAAACCTATAAGGCTATGACACTTGCAAAATTCTATAGAGAAATTTATATGACCAACTGTCATCTTTTGTTATTTGATTCTATATATCTTCTTCTAAGTTCTAAACCCACAAGTCATTTTAAACTACACTATTTTCTGTCATGACTCAATTAGTCATATACACATCATTCATTGTCTCCCCACTTATCTTATCTACTGTAATTGTCTTTATAGCATCTACTTTCCGGATTGATATCTCGCCAGTGACACTGATCCCATTAGGGCTTGTTAGGTATCCTGGATGTATGAATTTCAATTATCTGGAATTGCCTCATCCTGACCGTCTATGATAAATTCATGAAAATAGATTACATTTAAAATTCCAATTTCATAAAACTAACACCAATAAATCATTCAATCTTCAACAGAAGACCCTTAATTTGATAGATATGATAACAATTGAAATTGTAAAGCGATTGGGAAAAAATCAACCAAATAAGGCATCAATCTATCATTCCGAAAATACCAAATCAACAACTTAACCCTAATAACCTTTTAAGAACAAGTTGAATTAAGCAATTCAAACCAGCATAAAACAATAAAGAACAATTAGAATTAGATTAGGAATGACAAAGTCACAATCACAAACCTTGGTTCTTCAATCGGAGAGATTGAGATGTCGAGTCACCGAGAGGGAGAGGAGATGCTTTCTGGATTGGTGCAGGGCAGAAGCGGAGAATCCGAGCAACAGATATGTAGAGGGAGATTCCTACGGTAGCAGGAAGGAAGGAAAAGATGAACGGCCAAAGAATGAAGAAGACAGGGAAGAGGGCAATTAGCAGTGGGAATAACTGGCGGAAATAGGCATCAGGATAAGTCATACGGAGTACAAATTATGGCACTTTTGTAATTGTAAATGAACAGTAGCGAAATCAGGGGCAAAATCGTAACATAACTTTTGGCCCAACTCTCCCTTTTAGATATATATAGATATAGATGTATCTGTTTCACATGCTTTGAATGCCAATCGTGATCGCTACTAGCGATTTGTTGGTTGAATGTGTTGATTTGGCTTAATTGTTCTTCAGAGGACATGTGATCTTTCCCTGGTTGATCATGAGCTGATGGTGCCATTAGTTTCAGTCGAAACTCAAAATGAGGATGATCTGCTGTGATCCGTCCCAATTTATTTAAACTTCATTTCCCTACAACTACAATTCAAATCATGTTGCTCGTTTCTGTTGAGCAGTGTTCGATTTAAACTATATAATTCATGGCTTCCATTAAGACAAGTTTGAGAAAGCTAAAATTTTGGATACTGGATGTAAAATCACATTATGCATATAAATTTTATCAGTATCACACCCTTTTTAAAGTTTTGTCACAAACATCATTCATTTTTATGAGGAGTGGGACATTTGGGGAAAAAAACAATGTAACCTAAAGTTCATTCATTTAATGCGGTCTTTTTTATATCAAAACCATGCCCAACTATTAGGCATGATTTTGAAAGAACTTTATGTAGTATAGGTTTACTAGAAAGCTAAATAGGGTTGCTAATGTCATGTTCTAATCCAGATATCAGTCATTTTGAGCTACAATAATAAGGTATATGCACTGTAAGAATTAGGAAGCCGTAGCTGGGGAGTTTGTGAACAATTTCTTCTTCCTTGCTGTTGTTTTTAATTCTGTCATTCCAATAGAAGTAGCTGATCCTGATCTTAGATTTATCATTTTGATGACTTAAACAGACCAAGGAAGCAAAGAGAAGGCTCAGAAGACCTTCAACTGTACCTGTGGCTTATGCTAAAGTGATGAAGAAGCTGAACTTCACTGCAACGTGATGTGAAGATTGTGATGCATCATTGTATGCGTTCAATCAATACCCATGTTAGTTGGTAGCATCTTAGCTCACATAAACGTCTCCATTTTATGTTCTATGGAAACCAATTGTTGATCCACCATAACTGTCTTCTACGTAGTTGCTGTGTTTTTGCCCAGTTGATGGGTCCAGTCCGAAACAGATGGACGATTTTCTTGTTAGCAGCTCCAGAGCAATTCACTTTGGACAGCAGTTAATCTCCAAATCCCTTTTGTTGTCATTATCAGCAATTTCAACCTGACAAAACTGGTGTGACACATGAATGTTCTTGGCGCCTCAAGTTTTGATTGTTTGCCCCCTGTTTTCTGAAGTAATCCATCGAATCAATACCAGCATTGCAGGTTCTGAATGCTTCCCTGTGATGCTCTGTTTGTATAAAATCTTGCTGTTTAAGGCTTAGAAACGGAATGGAATCCGACATCTTGTGTGTTTCTTTAAGAAATCTACATATCCATGCTGACATATACTGTATACTGTTTAGAATACATCGAGATCTTTGTTTTGTTACCAAAAAATAAAACAATGAGAACATAAGTTTGAACCAATTAAACAAATTCATGGTCATGAATGTGGCCCTTCTTGGCCTTCTTATACAGTAACCTATAGTCTCGATCCAACTCCTCCAGGTCTTGTTTAGACTGCGCTGCTTGTCTTTGCCTTCCCGATTTCTTTCTCTTGACCCCATTATTAACGCAAGGGTTTGGCTTTGCTGCCTTCGTCGGCTTTTGCTCTTTCTCTGCCATCTTCGCCACCAAATTCTTCCTCCTCTGCTTCTCACGGTATTTATCTCTGCATAAGTTGAGAGGCATTGAGCGTTAGTATGAGTCACACCCTTGTTCCAAGGAGATTGAGGGTTTCTTACTTGAACTTAATCTCCTCCAATTTGACACCGGTGACCGGTGAGAAGCCTTGGACCGAAAGTGAATCAGGCTTCAGTTCACGCATCTTTGGAAGTCGCAATAAACCATATCCCATCGCTAACTTACCGACCTCCAGTTCTTTCCAGCTACAAAACATTAGAAAAGTTCAATCCGAAAGATTACTCAAAATGAACATAAATTTCGCAACCACATAATAGACTTTGAAATCCACCTCAAGATGGTACTACAATGGTGCTCCTTGTATGCTCGGATGTATGACACAAATGCCCTCGCACCTTTCTCCATAACATCCCGATCCTTTATCGAAGCTGATCTAATCTAAGACACCAAATGTGCTAGGGTCAACAACAACATACGATATAATGATAACATTGTTTTTGGCAAGCAACGCTCACCTGTGGAACAACATCAACAACATCGTCTGAGCAGCTCTTCTCCTGAAGAGGAACCCCTATTCTTCGCAAATACTCAATGTAAGTCGCCTCCTATATCAGTAACAAGTAAAAAACGGTTCAATGGACAATCATTGGATGAGCGCCAAAACCATTTATATTACCTTTGGCAAGAGGAATACAATTCCGCTCCCTTGCCTCCCCATCCGAGCTGTTCTTCCAACTCTATGTATGAACACATTGGGATCTTGTGGTGGGTCATACTGCAAACCAAAACAAGTCCAAATTGTAGGTACTGTACTTATGATTCACTCTATTCTACCATATTCTAGTTATGCATATTCGTGCAAAATGAACGAAAGAGGAGTGGCTTTACTTGGATGATACAATGGACCCCAGGTATGTCTAGTCCGCGAGCAGCGACATCAGTGCAAAGAAGAACACCACTTTCAAGAGATGTGAAGGTAGCCAAAGCTCTCTCCCTAGCAGGCTTCACATACGAAATATCACTAACTGCTGTCAGCTATCTAAACTTTGTCTAGTTCAGAACAAACACAATAAGAACTTCAGTAAATTACCTGCTTCATCTTCCCATGTAAAGTTAAAAGCGAAATTCCTTTAAGCACAGGTAGACATGGAAGGACAGCTCCCCAGTAATCGACGGAAGCACATGTCATAAAATAACTGCAGAATGCAAATTAAGCCATTACATCTTCACCATCAATCTTTAACATAGATGTATTGCTTAGCTTACCCATCAAAATCTTACATGATAATCTTTTTCAAGTTGTTTTTAACCAGAAGATCAACCAGCTGTGATGATTTCTTATCTGCTTCACATTCCATATACTGCAAACAAACAAGGTTGCAGGTACCTCAACTCTTGATACTCAAAACAATTACAAATTTAAGGTTGCAAATACCTCAAGATGAAGGCCAGAGGGAGTCTTTAAAGAAGTCAAATCTGAGGATGACGAATCGCAGCCAAGTGTTGCTCTTTCAGCTTGAACTTCAACCCTCACTGGATTCCTCAATCCAGCCTTAGCGAGCTCATGGACCGCCTTTGTCTGTGTAGCCGAAAACAGACCAGTTCTTCGTTGCTTTGGCAAGCGAGATAAGATTGCACTTAGCTTCTTGTCGAAATTCATGTCCAAGAGCCTATCAGCCTCATCCAAAATCAGAATCTGCTCCCTCACAAAAAGAACATTGTGCAATTATAAACCCTAATTACATGGATTTACCTAAATGCTAAACCCCAAATTTACCTCGAGGCTCCGGAAATTGAGCACATCCATGGTGTCCATGATGTGATACAGCCTCCCCGGAGTACCAATCAATAAATTCACACCTTCCTCCTCAATCTTGTTCATCTCTTCGCTTACACTAGCTCCGCCCTCTCCACCAACCAGAAGCATCGCTTTAACATTGGGTAGAGTGGAAATGAAAGGTTGCGCAACCTTGTAGATTTGCGACGATAACTCCCTTGTAGGGGAGATTACTAAGCCGACAACCTGAAAATTCAACAGATAGTGTATAGCGAAAAGGCAAAATTGATGGATCAAACACGAATAGAAGGAGAGAAAGGAGCTAACTTGGTGGGATTTGGGGGATGAGCAGGAACGGCGGATGATCTCGACGAGGGGAACGATGAAAGCTAGGGTTTTTCCGGAGCCAGTGGCGGCCTCGACGGAGACGTCCTTGTGGTTGCAGAGGAGGGGAATGGTGGCGGCTTGGACGGGAGTACAGTAGTTGAATCCGCCATGGGCGAGAGCTTCAAGGACGGGATCGGAGAGCGGCGGCGGATTGAGGTCAGTGAATCGGGTGTTCGTCAAGGCACTGTTGACATTGGCGCCGGGCATCACCATCTCAACTGAGGACGGCGCCGGACACCGTGGCGATTCCATAAGGTGCGGGTGGCCTCTGTTCCACTGCAGCCGGTGTGCCTGAGCCTGCCCGTGCCCGGCGATCTGGCGAGAGGAGGAGAGGTGTGGCGGCAACTGGCAAGATGGGTGCAAGATGGGAGTGTATATATACCTTATCCCACAATTTATCAAATTACCCCTATATTCCTCGAAGTGCATAAAACGCCCTTAAACTTCCACAATTAACATTAGAAAAATCCTACTTTCGGTTATTCTAATAGCATTCACAACCCACATTTGCTTCTTGTTATTTTCATTCTGTCATTTGCTTATGTTATTTGATTCTGGTTGTACATAATGACTAGTTCATCTCCCGACTTATGCGGACTCTCGGTTTTTTTAGGTTTGTCTAGATAATCGAATTTCTTTTCTTGTATTAAAAAAAAAAATACCCATAAAATTTTCTTTGAGAGAATTTGTTGAAAAAGCCCTTTAAGCATAGTTGGTTAGCTAGATAGGCCCATTAATTATTTTTATAGCATGCTTAGCCCATTAATTATTTTTTTAGCTTGCTTAGCCCTCTTGACCGGTCAACCCATTTTGATGCCAACTTTTTTTTTTTATGCCAACTTTTTTTTTTTTAGTGATGCCATATTTTACCGTTTTGATGCCAACATTTTGTGGTGACAATTTTATATAATTGATGGCATAAGAGCTTAAAACGTGGAATCAAAATATTGTCACCTTATTGTCACTTTTCTAATGAAATGATTGGATGACTTTTTTTTAATGCCACTTTTTTAAAACATTGATGACATTTTTTGTGATGTCATATTTTACTGTTTTGATGCCAAAATTTTATTACATTTTATTTTCAATCTGATGCCACTTTTCTAATTAAATTATTGGATGACACTTTTTTAAAACTTTGATGACATTTTTTGTTTACTCTAATGTCACGTTGACCATTGATGCCATTTTGAAAAAATTGTATCACATTAAAGAAAAAAATGTCATCAAAAATACTACTTTGAAAAAATATCATCAAAAATATGGCATCACGGTAAAAAAAAAAAATTATCAAAAAATTGACATAAAAAAGTGGCATCAAAGTGAAAATAAAATATAGTAAAATTTTGGCATCAAAACGGTAAAATATGGCATCACTAAAAAAAAAAAAAAAGTTGGCATCAAAAAAAAAAAAAAAAAAAGTTGGCATCAAAATGGGTTGGTCAACGTTGACCGGTCAACGGTTGACCATTGACCAACCTACCCTATTGGAAAGGGGGCTATGGCAAAACTAATTAAATTTATTTATGGGCTAGGTGACTAATTGGATATTTAAAAAATGCCTAGTACCAAAATCGCCCATTTTCTTTACTTAAAAAAAAAAAGAAAAAGAAATATTTCTATCATGTGTACAAAAATGGAAGGGAGGGGTATTTTATTTGTGAAAAAAGTTTCTACTTCAAAAAACTTTTATCTATTTAGAAACTCCTTACTAACATTTTCTGATTTTTTTTATTTCAGTCAAAGAAATTATTTATTACCACCCAATGCTTTAACGTGTGCACACATTATACGCCCATAAACTTATAATTTTTTTTTTTTTCTATCCATGTATCCCAAACTTATAAATTGTTAATTATATCTTTTGAGTGTTTAATGGAAGAAGGTGTGAAGTTCACCAAATTGAGCTACTTGTTAAAACCCATTCATTGAATTTCAATTTCACTATCATCGGTTTGCTCATAATTTTCTTCAATTCTAATGATTTACTATCTTCTTCACAATTATGTCTAGGTTTTTCCTATGTTTTTAGAGGTTTTTAGCTATCGGAAAAAAGGAGGGAGAGCGTAGCGGATGATGCTGATTTTAATGAATATTGTATCATTGTGAAATTTCTTGTGACTAATGCTCCAAGAGATTGATCCAACTTCGATTCGACAAGAATGTTAAGCGGGGTATGTAAGCCATGTATATAGGAGAGTTCAACTTTAAAATAAAAGGAGGGGCTTTCATATTCCGATCAATAAATCTAAAAAGTATCTATACAATGCTCGGGAAAATGTCATGTCTCTTTCTTCAATCCAAATTTAGGGTTTGACTCAATTATAGATTTTGACACTTGTAAATTTAGCGTTTTTTCTCATTTTGATCATTGTTTGGATAAATGTTGGTTTGTTTGGTAGAACCTTACCATCCGATGTCCCAAATAAATGATTAACTGACCCACCCACACCGAGTCGTCGAGGCACACACGCACGCATAATGCGTTTAAGGATGCTCACCCGTAAATGCACGCACAATGCATTTAGGGTGATTGTACCCAAAATAAATATTACATCTATCATTGACACCGCTAGGTTCGTGTTTATACCTAGTAAATGTCTTTATTTTTACTCATTATAGATTGACCGAAATCACATGTCTTTTTGCGTTCATATATAGTTTAGTGTTTAGAAATTGTGAATCTATTATGTTAATACGCATCCCGTGTACGTGCGCTCAACGGCCACTTCGTGCGCAACAAAGATATACATATGGGGGAAAGTCCGCATACGACATACCCATACACACCCAGAGTGTGCATAAGGATGTAACACATGAAAGTATGAAACATCCCGCGTGCGTTTTCGAGTGTGTAACTTACCACCCTAGAAGATGAATCAAGTTTATTACTTTGTAAACGTTACAACATCTCCCCCTAATGCTATTCAATCAATCCATATGATTCACCAAACACTATCGGCCTTTGGGGAACAATCGAATGAAAAAAAGCGCACGCGGAGCGGAGTTAGTCTAAACTCCGTTCCATCTCCACCGTTTGGCTAGACTGCCTTTCGATAGGACTCCGTTTCCTTGGGGAATTAGAATAGCCCATTTTAATCACCGCACGCTCCTCTGGCAATGGAAACCCTTTGCTAACAGAATGAAGATCTGCCCTCAAACCCTATCTCTTTCCTCTCCCCCCAACCCCCATTAGCGCCGCCCTATATCTCTTCCCGCCATTCCACCGGCGATACTCCCCCGCCAGACGCCGTCAAATCAACCTAAATCTCTTTCTTCTCCGGCAGCGCAGAGATTGCAGCCCCAATTTCGAGGTCGAGGTACGTTTTTCTTCTCCGGCGCCGCTGATACCTTGCGCGTTTTCCACCGTGCTTCTGTTATTCTCCTTCTTCCTCTGGAATCTCGTTTATTTAAAATTCGTAGCTGTTTTCGATTTTTGCTTGCTTGTGTTGTGGTTCCTAGATCTGAAATCTCACTATCTATCATTTGATCGTGATTAGTGTCAATATAGATGGGAGTGGGAGATTTTGTAGTGGATTGGTCTAATCTGAATGTAAAGCGTAACATAAATCATCCGTTATTCGTTTTGGGCTCTGGATATCTTGAAGGATGGTTTGGTGTGGTTTGCGGTTGATGATTCTGTTTAGTCTGCTTAATTCTGGATTCCTGATTGATTCAGTGTACATTGGTCTCACACATGAATGCAAATCTGTACAGAAATGGCTCGTTCTGATCGGTTACTCGAGAGGAAGAGAAAATTGCAACAACTTCAGTTGGTTTATGTAATGGTTAGTGTGTTAACTGTGATGTATTTGATGTGGAGCATTATGAGAATTGCTGTTATTAGAAGTCTCGACTCGGAAGGGCAGAAAAGGTCTAAGAAAAGATTGCGGCATGAAATATTGAGGAAGTTGACAAGAGAGAGTGATGTGTCTTGTAGGAGAGAGCTTGGCCTAGACAGGCATACCTTCGACGTGCTATGTGAGATGCTAAGAGATGTCGGGGGATTGTATGGAACTAGGAACATGTCGACTGAGGAGATAGTGGCCATGTTTTTGTATACACTGGTTCACAATAAGAAGAATAGATCAATTGGAAAATATTTCATGAGAAGTGGGGAAAGTGTTAGTAGACAGTTTAACCTTTGTCTAAGAGCTGTTCTTAAGTTGCATCGACATTTACTCAAAAAGCCTACACCCATACCAGATGAGTGTGAAGATGATAAGTGGAGATGTTTCAAGGTATAAATTCCGCCCATGTGTTCCATACTAATTCCAATCATACATATGCAGTCCAGTTAAGTATTTTCTTTTGTCTTGTAGAACTGCTTAGGAGCCTTAGGCAACACATACATTGATGTGTCAGTGTCATCTCAAGAAAGAATGAAGTATCGAACAACGAAAGGCACCATCTCCATGAATGTTTTAGGGGCTTGCACACCTGACATGGAGTTTGTTTACGTTCTATCTGGTTGGGAAGGATCAGCAAGCAATGATCGTGTCCTTGATAATGCTATCTCTAGGCCAAATGGGTTAAAAATTCCTCAAGGTAAATATAATTGAGAGTTATAAAATTATAACAAAAATATTGTTCTTAAGTCGGACATACGTAGTGATACATCCTTTTGTTATATGTGAAGGTTGCTATTATTTGGTGGGTAATAGATACGCCAATTACGAAGGATTTCTCGCTCCATACGAAGGATATAATTATCATGCAAATGCATGGGATGATCAGCCGCCACAGTGCATAGAAGAGTATTTCAACATGAAACATTTTAGAGCTGACAATGTGATTGAGAGATGCTTTAGGTTGCTTAAAGGGAAGTGGGGTATACTTAGAAGTCCTTCATTCTTCCCAATACAAACTCAAGGTCGTGTTGTGATGGCTTGTTGTTTACTGCATAACTTAATTAGAAGATATATGCCTATGGATGAAATAGAGGATGAAGAGTTTATGAATGAAGATTACAACGATGACGATGACAGTAGTGATGATGATGAAGACAGTGACGATGGTGGTGTTTGTGGTGGTGGTGGTGATGCTGATGCTGAATTAATTACAGCTTATGGAATTGCTGACTACTGGAGTAGTTTTAGAGATACCCTTGCACGTGATATGTTCACTATGGAAACTTAGGGCTAGATATGGTTGTTAGTTGGGTTTGTACAAATGTCGTTTGACGTCCTTGCAGCGTAAAGAACAATTTTCTGTTTTACAAATTGTGCTCTAGGTACTTGTCCTAATGTTGGATTGTTGATGTCTATGTGAGCTGACAGTACTTGTTTTTTGACAAAAAATATGACATGAGATATCTTTTGGCTCATTCTTATTTTTAAATGTCATGTCCATTGTCCAATACGTTCTTTCTTTCATAGGATGGAAGTTGATGATCCTATCCAACAGAGTCTCATTCGTGGAAGAGGTAAAAATAAGAGGTTTTGGACTCCTCAAGAAGATAGTGCATTATTACAATCACTACTTGAGCTGGCTAGTGATTTGAAATGGAGGAATGAACATGGGTTCCGAAGTGGATACATGAATCGCTTGGAAGACATGCTTCTGTCTAAACTTCCTCATTGTGGCTTGCGAGCCGAGCCACATATAGAATCGAGACTGAAGCATTGGTCTGAAAAGTATAGTGCATTGGCTACAATGCTGAGCTCTTCTAGATTTGGGTGGGATGATGAGAAGAAGATATTAGTAGCAGATAAGAGTGTTTATGACGAATGGGTCAAGGTACATATTTCTCATCCCTTTTCTTGTTCGCAAGAGACGTTCAACTATTCAATTGATATTGTTCACCATTTTTACCAGTTTACACAAGTGGCACTTTTTCTTGCTTGACATGTTTATTTTATAGGACAGACTCATAAGAAGGCAAAAGGGTTATACGGGGTGCCATTTCAGTACTATGACATACTTGCAGAAATTTACGGCAAAGATAGAGCAACCGGAGAAAAAAGTGAATCTTTTGTTCAAGCAATTAAAAAGATAAACGTTGAGATTGCCAATGACCCAATGACTCCTGAAACCGAGGAAGACATCGGCATTGAAAGCGACTCTGAGTGTCGATTTACAGCCCCAGCCTCGAACAAAAGGTATGCTTCTCAGCCTCCATTGAAGAAAACAAAGAAGCAGGAAACTTCTAAGGAAATTGAGCGGAAGAAAGCAGAGGATGACGGGAACCTGCAAAATCTATCTTCGGAATTTGGCAAAGTCTTTCAGGATATCAGCATGAACCTTGCTAGAATGGCCAATGCGTGGTCCCATGCCGAAGAACGGGAGCAGCAGCTGGAAGACCAAAGCAACAGGGTGCTAGAAGAGGTGCTGAAATTGGATGGTCTTGCTCCTTCTGAAGCCTTGGAAGTGGCAACTATGCTCATAGCCGAGGAGTCGAAGCTCCGGGTGTTCTATCAAGCTCCTAGTAGCCTGAAGAAGCAGTATGTGTTGGACCTTCTTAAGAATAGGCCCTAGAGTTGGTTGAACTATGTTTTGATTTGTAGCCTTGGTAAACATTTCATTGGTAGCTTATGTTGCATTTGTTGGAAGACATTTTTTTTATTATTATGTGCCCTTTTAGCTCGGTTGTATTGTATAGGGGTCTTGGAGAAGTTCTTGGCAAATCAAGAAATTCTTTTGAACGGAGTATTTTACTGCTGTATTTAGTTTTTAGAACTTCTACCTAAAAAGAATAAATTGCCTAGTCTCCCAGTAATAAGCTAGGGTTAATAAGTGGATACGGTTAGATTAGTGTCTCATCGAGAACTTCGTATTCTCGTTTGAAAGTACACTTTTGGGGGTGATTCGACACTGTAGGTCCAACCTCACTTAAAATTTTGTCTGTTTCAAAAAAAAAAAAAAAAATAATTGGAATGTCTTTGGCTCAATTCCTTTAGTTGGTCGTTACAACTTGCAATCTCTACGTATTGCATGATTTAGGCACTTATCACCATCAAATTTCACAATTTGCAATTTACAGTATTTTTTTTATGGAACTTGCCAATAAAAGAATTTCAAAATTCATAAGGAATTTAATGCTTATTATCCAATGTAGTAAGGTTGTTTAAAATTTGGTCCAAACCAATTTTTTGGATTGAATTGGATCTAAACCAGGGTTGTAATTTCTAAAAATTCAGTTTTATATTTAATCTGGTTAAGTTTAGAGTTGGTTCGGTTCAAATCTAATTTTTACTAAATTAAATAAAAACATGATACGACACTAGGTTAGGTTGAATCAATTCTCATAACCAGAAAGTTATACCCACTATAAGATAGGATATATTTTAAAGAAATTTTCTATAGCATAATTTATTTTATAAAAAAAATTAAACATTTTAATTTTTTTATAATTAAACATTTTAAAAAAAAGTTATCCAGGTTCGGTACAAATTTTGATTTCTGTTTCGACCAATAAAAGAGTTTTTTTTTTGCATTTTTTGTAGTGCTTGATTGCAAAAAATAATGCATTGTGTTGCATTATTTTACAACATATCCTTAAGCAATGCAATATAATGCATTACTCAGTGTGACCCAAACGCAACTCTAAAACGCATCACTGTGCTAATCAGTGGTGCCACTACCCCAGTCTAAACGCATCACTTCGATCGAAAGGCTTCCCCTCCACCTAAAACCCTACACCCCAAATACTCCTCCTGATCCGCTCCGGCGAAAAGCCGAAAACCTCGTCCTCGTCCTCGTCCTCGCAAGCTCCGAAACCCTCCATTTCCCCTTTCCCTTCGAGATGTCTCCAGAACCTTCCCAGTAGAGAGAGAAGCTCACTTTCCCTTCTACCTCTCCTGCGATTCAATCTCAGCAATGGCGGCGGCGTCGAGAGGCCTGATTTCGCGCCTCCGAGCTCTAGTAATTGCACACAATCCGTGTTCCACTGCCGCTGCAAGAACGACGAGTATAGCGGGTTTCAGATTCTTCAGCTCAGATTCGGTCGCGCTTGCCGATGAAAATGAGATCGATGTGATGCAAACTCGCATCATCGAGGCGAAATCTAGAATCATGACACCTAATTCGAAGAGGACGGGAGCGATTGCGGTTAAGTGCGGGATGAGTGCTGTTTGGGATAAATGGGGTGCTCGGGTTCCTATCACCGTGCTTTGGTTGGATGATAATATAGTTTCTCAGGTCAAAACTGTTGAGAAAGAAGGGATCTTCGCTCTACAGGTACTGTTATTTAGAGTTTGGTATTCGATTTATTGAGTGTTCTACTTGATTGTTTTTGTTTCTGTGTTTATTGCGAGGTAGTTTTTGTTTTCATGCTTGAGCTTTGTCTGGTGTGCATTGTTTAATCGGTGTTGGATATAAATCATTTGGTTTGAGTTTCATCACTTTTGACGCTGATGCTGAATCAAAGGTGGTATTAGTGTTGGATCTAAAATCCTTACAACTTTTTGAGGGAACTGCATTATGTTATAATTAGCTTCTGTTTTTTTTTTGGGGGGGGTGGGTGGGGGGGGGGGGGGGGGGGAAGGCTTTCTTTGAATCACTTGTTGTGCCACATGTTCTTAGACAGGTGTATTACTATACATATGAATATATTTTCAGATGCCAGCTCTGTATTTGTTTTTTGAGGCAGGAAGAGATTGTGTTATCGAGTTAATTGTGTGGAGATGTTTGCAATTGTGGTGCCCTTTAGGTTGGCTGTGGACAGAAGAAGGCAAAACATTTGACAAAACCAGAAGTAGGTCATTTTAGAGCTCAAGGGGTTCCTTTGAAGAGGAAATTGCGTGAGTTTCCTGTGACCGAGGATGCTCTTCTTCCTGTGGGTTATTCGATTGGAGTTCGCCATTTTGTTCCAGGACAGTATGTGGATGTGACTGGGATTACTAAAGGGAAAGGGTTTCAGGTATGTGTTACAATGCTAGTGGTACTGTCAGGGATGTTTACCATTGTTTCACTCGTAATCCTTTGCTCCTGCTCCATAGAAGGGAAAACCTTGATTTCTTTTACCAAATGAAGTAGATTAAGTTCTTAAATGCAATGTTTTGCACAGTTGTAGCAGGGGACATATTTTACCTATTGTTCGCTTGGCTTATCACTTGCTAGAATCTAAATACAATCAGGAAATGAAGTGGCAATTGGAAATGAATGGGATAGCTCTGTTGAGATGCCATTTGAGTGCTATACTGAAGAATACCGTTTCATACTTGATAAATTGATGTGAGAAATTTGTTCTGCAATGGCAATACTTCTTGGTCCCATTTTATCTTACCTTGTGGGTTTTATGTTGTCTATGTTCATGTAGCTATGTTACATTTAAGGATGAAACACACTTGGCAATTAACTAACATTTAAATTTGATAATGAACAACCAAAGTATAAATCTAGCTTGTGTTGATTTGCAAGCCTATTTTTTCAATGTATGTATACAAATTGTTATTTTAGAACTAGGGATTTACTTTTCCCTTATGGAACTGCAGAGATACTGCTAACATTTCTCACTTTGGACCTAGTAGCTTATCACATCTGAAGCTGCATTTATGATCTGCATAAAATAAGCTCTCAGGAATGTGTTTGCAGGGTTTGGTACCACAAAGATATTTCTTCACGACATTGACAATTTGACATTCATGCAAATATAATTTTACTATTAACTCTATATTTCTGGTGTAGTGTGATTTGGCTCTAGTTGTTTATAATATGCTGCAGTCATTTGTTTCATTACAACATATAGATATGCAACAACAAATGCATTTGGGTTGGTCAGTTTTACATATGTGGATCATTACTTCTTAAACTGAAATAATTGTTTATATTTATATTCAGGGTGTTATGAAAAGGCATGGTTTTTCGGGTATGCCAGCTAGTCATGGTGCATCTTTATCTCATCGAAGTGGTGGCTCTACTGGTCAAAGGGATGCTCCTGGAAAGGTAGAACACCATATTTCATTGATAGTTTCCTTCTTTTGATGATCTTACCTGCCTTCTATTTATGCTTTTAACTGTAATATCTTTTATTGCTACAAAAACAAAACACAGCATATTTTGGTGAGTGCATTTTTGTGAAGTGGAACATTATCAGCTGGACATAATTAACACTCTCAACGTCTCTTTTCCCTGTATGAACACTATCTTCTAAGGTTTATTTCTTTTACCTACAGTTGCATCTTAGATGAGATATCATCCTAAATATCACTGTTAAGATTTGCAATATGAGCATAAGAATAGTTGGGACCACCCTGTTGAATAGCATCTTTGCTGCCTGATTATTAATAAATTCTAAAATATAATCTTTAGATCAAAAACTCGACTTCATTCACGGTCTACAGTTTGCAGTGTTATTTTCGTCTTACATTTGTATTTTGTCAGTACCTCACTACCTCCAAAATTCACATACATTTTTTTTATCTAGATATCTGTTCTCTCTTTGTTACTCGTACTGATTGTTTCTGTTTTTGTTGTAGGTTTTCAAAGGGAAGAAGATGGCGGGTCGCATGGGAGGTAAGCAAAGGACAGTTAAGAGCGTTTGGGTATACAAGATCGATCCTCAAAGGAATCTGATGTGGGTGAAAGGCCAAGTATGCTCTCGCTTTCTCTATCTTTCTCATTTGGCACCTCTCTATGCACATATTGATGTGAATGCATGTCATCCTTAGGTTCCTGGAGCAGAAGGAAACTTTGTTTACATAAAAGATGCCTTTTATAAGAAACCTGATGTTTCGACGCTACCTTTTCCAACCTATTTCGCCCCTGAAGACGAGGACCCAGAAAGCTTAGAACCTCTTGTTGCAGATCAAGGAGATATAGATCCCTTCATGGCAGCTGATTAATGGCAAAGCTCATGTATTACTCTTAGAAGTTAGTTCCTTCTTTCAGAGGGAGTACAATTTGAAGATCAAAGAAACAAATTGTAGTCTGATTTCAGGACCCCACAAAAGTGAATTGTTTCAGAAGACAAATAGCAGTGGTTGAACTTGGCAATTTTAGGTTCCTTGAGTTTTTCTTGAGAGTGAAGTTTTCAGTTCTCGTTGATGCAGGAAGGAGTAATAAGAAAGAAATTTTGGCCATTTGTCCTTGTAATTTTTACACTGTTTGTCGAAGTGTCCAGTGGAGAGACATGTTTATTGGTATGAGCCATTTGATTTTGTTACAAACTCAGTGCATTTGAAGTGTGTATCACCTCACTATACAAGACTAACAAGATCTCATAGACAAATCTAACCCGACCCGACACCGCTGGCAAGCGGTACATCAAGAGTCTCTGTGGGAAGTGAAGATGATTCATAAATGATACAAGGTAGAAAATTAAATGTTGTCAGATTAACTTGTCATTAGTAGAGCCATACTCATTCATCAAACTTGGATAATGCCTTGCCGTTGAGGATAGAAGATAGGAGAAAACGTGGATAGGAAAAACATAAGAGAAAACGTGGATAGAAAAAACATAAAAGAATTGATTGATGCATGGCAATTTTAGCACTTGATATACAACGGTCAACATTTGAACATATATGGTTAGTTATGTTTGTCTTCGGACATAAATTCTTATAGCACCCACAATGGAGATACTCTTGTGGGTGTTTTAACTTTGGAAAAAAAAAATATATTTGGGTGTTTAATGTCAGATTTTTGCATGGGAAAATTTCATTTATTAATATGATTGTGTCTAGCGGTAGAAACTTCTAGTACATTTAAAGACACTCAAGTCAAATCTGACATTTTCTTTTTTTTGGTGTAATCTGACATTTTCTATTTTCTTTTTTTTATCCTCTTTTAATTACTTTGGGAAGACACCCATGGTACAAGGGTTGTGGATGCTCTTATATCGGTAAACATATATAACCAACGTAGCCAAATAGCAAAAGCACTATATAACCAACGTAGCCAAATAACAAAAAGTGGCCAAGTGGATCCCAAAAAATCACTTTGTCTAAGTATTGTTTAACACCTCAAGTTGTCATAACCAAAAGAAGAGACCAAAATCCGTTGGAATTTCCAACTACCAACTACTTTGTAGCACCTCATTTACTAGACTCCTTTTCTCTTCATCTACTTGTCTGTTTATTTTTTAACAATCCCGCCTAATATACACATCACAATACTTTATCTCTCCTGATACTCCTACATAAGAAGCAATAAGCAATCATGTTCATAATAATTTTGAGTATATTTAACAAACTATACACATTCAACCCCCCAATAAAAATAAAAATTATTTGTAATAATATGATTAGTGCACACCAAAAGACGAGGATGGTCAACCCGCTACAAAAAACGCTTGATGATGGGCGACTAGATCTTTTGTTACCCTTCTCACATCCTTATTGATCAGTCTCTTAGCGATATAAGCTATCATATATGCTTTTCATATCTAATGGAAACATTTAATATACTCCCTCCGTCTCGCAATACTTGTAGTTTTAGAGTGGTAAATTTGTATCAAAAAACTTGTTGTTTTAGCTATAATTATTATCTTTATAGGTAATGATTGCTCTTTTTATAGGTAATAATTGCTACTTTTAAGTACTTTAACCTATAAAAGTAAAGTAAATATAGGTTTTATTAATAAGTGTGTATAGAGCTAAAACAATAAGTATTACGAGACGGAGGGAGTATTAGTTATTGTTATTATTGTTGTTGTTGTTGTTGTTGTTGTTATTATTATTATTATTATTATTATTATTATTATTATTATTATTATTATTATTATTATAAAATCAATAATAATAATAATAATAAAGTCCTTATTAATAAAGTCCTTATAATAATAATAATAATAATAATAATAATAATAATAATAATAATAATAATAATAATAATAATAATAGATTACATTGGCATGGTCCCGTCCCATAAAAATCCTTCCAAAATTTGGTGGGTTTGTTGGATCTTTACCCGCTTCAGTTTCACATTCATTGGAACCAACTATCTTCAAAATGATTTCCTCAGCAATCTTTCTAGCTTCATCCAGACGTGCGCCCTTCAAAACTCGTTCCTCCATTTGCGATTTGAGTTGTTTTAAGAACGTTAAGCTTCCCGCATACACCAAAATGAAACTTCCGCCATTCATCAAATGGTACTTTTTAAAGACATCCCCTAATATAAATCATTGTCTATTTATCTATACTAATAAATAAATAATATTGAATAAAAAAAAATAACTTAACATTATTAAATATTATTTATAAAATATAACTCACAACAATTGAGACGATCATCAACCATCGAAGATCCACGGCTGTCCATAAATAATGATATTTCTCCCTTAAAGATAAAAATTCGAGCGTAGTTCCCGTCTCTGGTTCATTTTCCCTATATATTTTAAAAATATATTAACACAAAGACTACTATTAATTAATACTCCGAACCGCATGTATTACTATAATACTCCGGAGTAGTTGATAGGCCGGACTCGGGATTGTTGTGGGATTAGATGTAGAGGAGGTTAAAAAACCTGAATTATGTGTTATTGGAATTCATTCATCATAATAAAAAAACTCTTTCCTCTCTACTCTTTCTTTCTTTCTTTCTTTCTTTTTTTAAATCGGAAATAATTCGACTACCGGACATGCTCAGTGGGTCGAGAGGCCGAAAAGATCGGAAACGGACAAACCGTTATGAAAAGAAACGAAATTAGTTATTAATTTTTTATATTAAAAACAAAAACTTTACTTACTCTTTGTACCCCCGCAAGTGTCTGTTTGAAGGTTGGTGTACAACATCGCTCGTTTGATTATTAGCAAACAATCCTAGTTCGTGGGTTTTCTTTTCAAATTCATGTTCACATAAGCCATTATTAATAATTTAAAAACAAATAAAAATACCCTTAAAACTAAATTACATTTAACCTTTAAAAAATAAAACTTACTCCATGCCTAGCGCTTTATTGATCAGTCTCTTATCGATATAAGCTATCATATACGCTTTCCATATCCGATGGAAACATTTAATATATTAGTTGTTGTTGTTGTTATTATTATTATTATTATTATAAAATCAATAAATTGAAAAGAATAATAATAATAATAATAGATTACGTTGGCATGGTCCCGCCCAAAAATCCCTCCAAAATTTGGTGAGTTTGTTGGATCCTTACTCGCTTCAGTTTCATATTCATTGGAACCAACTATCTTCAAAATGATTTCCTCAGCAATCTTTCTAGCTTTATCCGGACGTACGCCCTTCAAAACTCGTTCCTCCATTTGCGATTTGAGTTGTTTAAAGAACTTTAAGCTTCCCGCATACGCAAAAATGAAACTTTCGCCATTCATCAAATGGTACTTTTTTAAAGACATCCCTTAATATAAATCATTGTCCATTTATCAATACTAATAAATAAATAAACTTAACATTATTAAATATTATTTATAAAATATAACTCACAGCAATTGAGGTGACCGTCAACCCTTGAATTTTGAATTCTAGCTTGCTGCTACCACCGATATAGAGATATATATATACTGCCGACAAAAAAAAACAGAGAGAGATTTAATTTATTATATCATTTTTAATGAAAAATTATTACACATTATTCCGAAAAATGTTTAAAAAATATTATACATTACTTCAAAAAATTTGAACTTTCTGGTAAGGGCTAAGGAGAAATGGAGCATACGGAAGTCACTGTACATGCACTCAAGATTTTGTGTTTCCCAATTAAATAAATAAACTTAACATTATTAAATATTATTTATAAAATATAACTCACAGCAATTGAGGTGACCGTCAACCCTTGAATTTTGAATTCTAGCTTGCTGCTACCACCGATATAGAGATATATATATACTGCCGACAAAAAAAAACAGAGAGAGATTTAATTTATTATATCATTTTTAATGAAAAATTATTACACATTATTCCGAAAAATGTTTAAAAAATATTATACATTACTTCAAAAAATTTGAACTTTCTGGTAAGGGCTAAGGAGAAATGGAGCATACGGAAGTCACTGTACATGCACTCAAGATTTTGTGTTTCCCAATTAAGTGAAGAACTTATCCATTTTGAGAGGAAGATGTTTGAAGGATTCATTTCCAACCTTAAATGCAACCTTAATCGCTGCCTCCATCTCCGTAAATTCTATATAGATATTGAATGATCTACGTCTCAATAAACAAAAAAGAGCCCCATTGCTATCATATAGGACAATCAATGTTAGGTAAGAAAATTTTTTGTGGGTGATAATCCAACTTAAATAAAGCACAAGTCCCCTTGGTGTAGTGCTTGAATATAAAACGAAAATAATCCAAATTGATTTTTTTTAGTGAGAGAGTCTACACAAGCGAGTGTTAAAGGTATCAAAGATGGTGTAGAGTGTAATACGATGTTTCATCCCATCAGAATCATCAACCTCAAAGGAATCTAGTTCGGGAAGGATGTAGGGTCCCGTAGGATGTGCTAATAATTTATGGTTGGAAATTGAATCGGGTAACAAGAATGGTGAATTTATGAAGGTTATTGCGCCTAAATTAAAAAATTGTCCAAAGGTAATCCTCTTTTGCATAATAATGACACTCTAACCCTTTTAAAAGCTTAAAGTGTTTGAAGATCAATCTAATATCTTTCTCGAATCACTTATAAATCACTCCGTACATCATTATTATATCCAATGCTCGATGGAGATGTTACAGATACTCAGAAGATTGTTATTCAACAATCATTGCCTCAGTGATGGGTAGGGGTGGGCACAAATCCCGCAAATCCCGTCCCGTCCCGCATCCCGTCCCGATCCCGGTGGAATTTGGGGAAAAAAAATTCAATCCCGTCCCGATCCCGTCCCGCAAAAAATACGGGGAACGAAGAATTCTCATTCCGCAAATCCCGTCACATCCCGCATATATATAATAAAATTATTTAAAACATAAAATAATATCATTATATATATATATTGATACACATTTAAATAAGTTAGAATACAGATTGAATTAATGTAAGTATACTTATACTGCTGTAAATAGTAATAATAATTTCAATAAATTGTCCATTGCTTTGCTACTATATTTGGATTCAACTTAGCAATTTAGCATAACTCCATGTATTGCTACTGTAATAGTTTTTTGTGTTTGGAATGCTTTTTTTAATACTTACTTCATTGCTATATATTGTATTCAACTTAATTTTTTTTGTTTGAAATTGCTATTTTTTAAATTTCTTAAACGAGGGACAAGGCCCGTCCCGTCCCGATCCCGGCCCGTTTCGTGAGGGATAGGACCCCGTGGGATTCAAAAAAAAAAATCAAATCCCGTCCCGCAAAAAATACGCGGGACGAGACGCGGGATGACCCTAATCTCGTCCCGTCCCGTCCCATGCCCACCCATAGTGATGGGTTTCAAATTAGGCATCTGGGGCCGAGATTGATCGGTTGAGCTTGATGGACAATAAGGCTTCGGAAGCCACAATGCATTTACACTTTGTTAAAATGCAACAATTTAAATAAAGTCCTTCAATAAAGAATTAAAAAAGATCAAAATTTAGGAGATTACCTCGAATATGCAAGAGGCTGATGAAGTTAAGACTGTGTCATAAAGGAAATCCAAAAAATCTATATTTACCTTATTAATGAACTGTATAAAACATTTGTATAAAACATTTAGGAACCACCAAAATATTTGAGAATTCGGCGAGTGTGAACGCCCAATTGGTTTTGTAGACTAGCTTCTTGGTTGAAACTGATAGATTACATATTTACATATTGTATAGTGTATGTGTCTATTGGCTCAGGCCCAGTCTTACTCACATGTAATCTATATATATTGACATTATGAGGAATGAAACCCTAAGGAGGATTTTTTTATCAATCAAAATACCCCTTTCGCTCACCTCTTGCTCAGATCGATCCATCGATCATCCATCCTTACATTCAATTCGTCGATCAACCATATATCCTACTCGATCGCCAATTCAAGTATCGAGATGTTGCGCTACTCTGTTTTAGTAGTACTGCTCTTGGCAAGTTTAAATGCGTGCTCTGCAAGAGAGTTTATTAAGATCTCGTTACCATCGGGCACTGTAGGACCCGAATCCGTTGCTTTCGATGCCTACGGAGGAGGCCCTTATGTCGGGGTCTTTGATGGTCGGATACTCCGATACGACTATCATACTAAAGTCTGGACTGTTTTTTCCGTAATGCCAAATTGGAATCCGAGTTGCTTGGTGTCAAATAATGTGGCATCTGAACACTATTGTGGAAGGCCTTTAGGTCTCAAGTTTCACCCTAAAACGCATTCATTATTCGTTGTAGATGCATACCATGGATTAGTTGAGGTCAGCTCACAGGGTGGCCGAGGTGTTTCAGTGGCACGAACTGTCGATGGGGTCCCGTTCAGGTTCACAAATAACCTCGACATCCATCCCGTGAGCGGAATGATATATTTTACTGACTCAAGCGCACAATTCGAACGATGGAACTTTCAAAGATTGATAGATTCCGGAGATCATACGAGGAGGTTGATGGTATACAATCCATTTGACCACACAGTGAGAGTCCTACGTACGCAACCAGTTATCCTTCCCCGATGGAGTAGCATTAAGTAAAAACGACTTTTTGTTGTTTTTTGAGACGGTAACGGGTCAAATATGAAAGTACTGGCTAACAGGTCCAAGATCTCATCGCAGTGATTTGCTCCTTACCCTTGGAGGCCGCCCTGACAATATAAACAGAGACTCGAATGGCAACTTTTGGATTGCTCAAGTAAGACGACCCGGTTCAGGACTAAACGTGGGCATGCCCGTTAAAGTTGATATGGAAGGACACATTTTAGAGCGATTGGATGCTAAAAGTGAAGAACATATTATCACTGCAAGCGAATTCAAGGAGCATAACGACTGCCTATATATTGGATCTGTTATGATGCGTCATATCGAAGTATCACGTTAGTTGTTAGATATATAGGATTACTGTGAGACTGATATTTTTTTCCTATACATTTATATTATGTTCATGTCATATTATTAAATCAACATAAACGAGTTTAGCAATTTTTCAATCACAAATATATTACACTTATTGTGTCTTCCTCAACGACACCCTTGTATCCTGGTCGGCGAAGCGTCAGTTTGTGGTGTCTCGATCCAACACGGAGGCTGAGTACATGGGTGTCGCCAATGTTGTCTTCGAGTGCTCCTGGATGCGTAATCTCTTGCTTGAGCTTCGCTGCCCTCTTTAGAAGGCCACCCTGGTCTACACGAACAACGTTTCTGCTGTCTATCTTGCAAGCAACCCGGTCCAACATCAGCACACGAAGCACATTGAGCTCGATATCCATTTTGTTCGGAACAAGGTTGCTCTTTGACATGTTCGTATTTTGCATGTCACATCCTCCTATCAGTACGCTGATATCTTCACAAAGAGTTTACCTCGTCAGTTATTCCTCGATTTTCGGTCCAGTCTCACTGTTCGGGACCCTCCACTTTCGACTGCAGGGGTTTGATAGATTACATATTTACATATTGTATAGTGTGTTGGCTTATTGGATCAGGCTCAGTCTTACTCACTTGTAATCTATATATATTGACATTATGAGGATTGAAATCCTAAGGAGGATTTTATATCAATCATACGTTTCTACAGAAACTTGTGCTCATCCCGCTTAAACTTGTGCTCATGTAAATGATGTACGTAGTTCCTCAAAAAATTGAGAAAATGAAAATAGTTAGGCTGCCAATTAGTTTCCCCTGCTAGCCCCTCAAACTTGCTAACCTACCATTTCCAAATTATCCTCCCCTGCCACAAATCCTAACCACTGTAGATATGTGCTCCACAACTTCCATTAAATTAGATCATTATGGAATGCCAAGTCTCTCACTGGTCACCCCCTCAATGAAAATGTTAACTTTCTTGTAAGGGCTAAGGACAAATGGAGCATACGGAAGCCACTGTACATGCACTCGAGATTTTGTGTTTCTCAATTAAGTGAAGAACTTATCCATCTTGGGAGGAAGGTGTTTGAAGGATTCATTTCCAACCTTAAATACAACCCTAATCGCTGCCTCCATCTCCGTAAATTTTACATAGGTATTGAATGATTTACGTCTCAATGGACACAAAAGAGTCCCATTGCTATCATCTAGGACAACTAATGTTAGGCAAGAAAATTTGTTGGGGATGAGAATCCCTCTTAAATAAAGCACAAGTCCCCTTGGTGTAGTGCTTGAATATAAAACGAAAATGATCCAAATTGATTTTTTGTTATAGTGAGGGAGTCTACACAAGTGAGTGTTAAGGGTATCAAAGATGGTATAGAGTGTAATACGATGTTTCATCCCATGAGAATCATCGACATCAAAGGAATCTAGTTCGGGAAGGATGTAGGGTCCCGTAGGAGGTGGTAATAATTTATGGTTGGAAATTGAATCGGGTAACAAGAATGGTGAATTTAGGAAGGTTATTGTGCCTAAATTAAAAAATTGTCCAAAGGTGATCCTCCTTTGCATAATAATGACACTCTAACCCTTTTAGAAACTTAAAGTGTTTGAAGATCAATTTAATATCATTCTTGATATTAGAAGTTTGAGTACTTATACACTGTTATAACATAAAAGTGTACACAAAACATTGTAAATATTACATAACTACTAACAAGCATCAAATATATATATTGCGAATGAATACCACGATAGTGAGTAATAAATGCAACAATGTAAATAAGCTTTAGAGTATACTAGGGTGGCAGACCCGTGCTACACACGGGTCATTATTTCTGTGAAATTTGTAAAGATGGATTAGTAATAGTCAACATGCAAACAACATAATTTAAAAAGTGAATGGGCCGGGGCGAGAAGATTCAAGACTAAGCTGGAATCAGTGATCTTCTTTCCCCTTCTCAAGTCCTATTTATTTACTTGAACGGGATGTCTATGAAAATATTTGAAATTGATTTTATCATTATTATTACAATTCATTTAGTTGAAGCTAACGATCAATGGAATATGTATCGAATTGGTAATTAATTAGTAATATGAGTCATGGGACAATGAAGTAACGCATATTGCTATTAATTAAATTTATTGACTTTGAATTATAAAAAGTAATTAAATATTTTGCATAAAGAAATTATAAAAATAAATATAAATATATAAACCTCGACTTTATATAGATGATTTGATATAGATATAGAACATACAGAATATAAATAGATATAAATTTATTGACCAAAAAATAATAAAAGAGGTGTTATGCAATCGTATTCCTTTGTTTCCATTAAAATTTTGTAAATAAGAGTATATTTCATAATTGTTAAATTATACGGAGTATAGTAGAAGATAAAAATGTGTGTTAATTATATTAGAATATATTAATTAATTTTGACTCAGATCGTCTCATCTACTATTAATTTTACTTATTTTTAATTTTGCAAAATGGAACATATATAAAAATCATATATTTGTATTTTGTTTTGGTTTCCGTTACAATGTGCTAGATAAACTTAATTGTTTAAATGCAGAGGGTTGGAAATGTGGAGTTAGATGATAAAAGAGTTAAACGTTTGTTAATTAAGCATGTATTAATAAGTACCAATAAAATAAAACATATGTACACATGCAGAAAAAATATTTATTGATCCACAAACATGTTTATACAGAATAATAGTCTAAGACCGTGGTCGGGTTCATTGTGATTTGTTGGTGTGTTTGAAATTACGGACGAATACCACTATAACGCCTTCCATCTATCTATCTGGTCTAGGGTATTTATTTTGAGTCGGGGGTCGATGTAAGTGTGCATACTGGGTAGCAGTTTTGGTTATTTTTGGGCAAAATCAGTGGAAAATTTGTAGATCTCATTATTATGTTGAGAACTAAATCAACACATGTATCAAGTAAGTACCAGACCAAGGCTAGGGCTAATAGATTTCAACACCGAAGACAAATAAAGGGGAACAATTGTTTCATAAAGTTAATTATATTATGAAATATTGTTGATTATTTACAGGCAATTAAACAAATATGAGAAGACTCATCGACTTGATATGGAATCGAAGAAAGTCAGTTGAGAGTTGGGACAACAATGCTTTTCTTCATGGAATAGACCGATCCTTCCTCCAATTTGGTGAAAGAGTGAGCAATACTAATTTACGCCGTGCAATGAATAACGCTTCCCTAATCAAGCGTGTTAGGAATATATAGATTAGTATTGGTTTTTCGGGTCAAAATACAAATTGTTAGTTGTAAGACCACACATGTATTCAACAATATTTCCATAATCATTGATATAGCGTGCATTTATCGTAATAAAGAATAGATATATGTACCTTGGAGTTAGAGACAATGAAACCTATGCTTATGGATTTTCCAAAAACATTTTCACATTCCATTTGTAGCAAATGCAGACTTACATTTCTTCAACAGGGTCTTCCATAAGATCATTGATGAACAACGATAATTTTTCATTTTTTTGAAGACTACGGATTTCTCATGATGTGTGCAACCGAAGGTAAGTGAGAAATGGAGGAATAGTTGTTTTGGGTAATGTAAAGGATTTATATTGATTAGTGATTACATTAACATTTACGATTCTTTAAGAGTGGAAACGGATGTAGTGATGATGAATTTCAATCAACAATTATAATTCTTTCCATATTCCTTTACATTAATATTGAAGGCATCATTAATTCCTACACGTTGACCGTTAATTGATGAATCAACAATTATAATTCTTTACATATTCCTAATTAATTGATGAAATTAACCGTTACAATTCTTCACCTATTCCTAATCAATGGTGACGTCAATATTGAAGGCATCATTAATTCCTACACGTTGAATTAGCTGGTGCCAAGAAAAAACGAATCATTCATATATTTAATTTCTTTTGGGGAAAACTTCGATCTGTATATATATAATATATATACAACGTTTTTCCCCTTTCTAATTGGAAGACAATGTATATATCTATAGTTTATTGATATTTAATCATAAAATATATTGTAAAACATATTATTTTTAATTCCTAAACAAAATAGTAAATATATATATATATAATAACTAATTCATGTATATATATACCTTTATAATAAATATAATAATTATAGAATAATAAGATATGTATAATAAGATATGTATCATTAGGATCATAATTGTTCAAAGAATATTTACAAACACGATAGTTTACAAAACGACTCTTGAACCATATTATATATTAGATATTTTATATATATATATATATATATATATATATATATATATATATATATATATATATATATATATATATATATATATATATATATATTAGATTATCATTAAGTCAATAAAATGACCATGAAAAAATAAAATAAAAGACGTAATTGCTAAGGTAATGAAGAGGTTATTGTTATTATATATAAATGACCATGACAAAAGATTATTATTGTTATTATATATAAATTAATTAGATTAGATTGTCATTAAGTAGAATAATGACAAAGTAGTAAAATAAAATAAAAGATGTAGTTGTTGAGGCTTGAACCTTGGATGAAGGGATTCTCAACAACAATTACGTACTACCATTGGGCTAAAGAAATTATATTGATGCAATCAATTGAGCATAAAAGAAAAAATAGCAAATTTTTTGTGGAGTTAATAATGGCAATAACACAACTTTTAAGGTTTATATATATAGAAGTAGTTTATTAGGAATATAACAGCTTAAACGCAAGTAGGCATTTCAAGTACTCCAAGGATACAATTATAAACAATTCAATCCATTATACTCCGAGTTACACTACATATGTTGGACACATTATTTGAAAAAATGACTCTTTAGATTACAAATTTGGGTATTTCGTTACAATAAATGATACTCCTGCATCATTTTTCCCTTTTGTTAAAATGAAATGTAATTGTAGTGGTAGAAAATAGTTATAAAATGTTTACATTTCTAAAATAATCATAGCAATTGTGTAAAAATATAAGGTCCTAAAAACCCATTTTTGTGAAAAGCCCACGCGCCTCCAAACGATAATCGTCCTTCTCCTTCTTTGTAGCTCCGTCTTGAACACCCTGCTTGCTACCACCTCCTGGCCATGGCTGCCCTCCACTTTTCCGTCGGTGGTTGTTAGTGCCTTCTTGAGGTCTCTCCCGTTTCGCTTGTCTTCCACGATTTGTGAAGTCCTGGGCGTTTCCTTCCTCGTATAAAACCTAGGCTTATGGCCACCCCAAAATCATGCTTTTCAATCCTCCATTTTTGCAATTGGTTGTGTGTTTGAGTTGATGGTCGTCTATGGCTTCATAGTCCTCTTGTAATTGGTCTCGGGGGGGGGGGGGGGGGGGGGGGGTCGATTTGGGGTGTCGGGTTCCCGAATCCGTCTTCATCTCCTGCCCCTTCCTCTTGTCGACTACTATTTCAGTCCTCAAGGGCATCGTCTCGATCGGTGGTGTTGGAGGGGCTTGTCCCGATTCTCCTTTCCCCCGGCTCCCCTTCGATTCCACTATTGCAATCGTTTTCTCATTGTCTGGCATCAATCCACCGTTTTTGGTCTAATGTCGGCGGTGGCTAAGGCAAGATCAAAGTAGTGGACAACCGTGTTTTATCATACCCCGTCTCCAGAAAGGGTTTACAGATAATTGAAGATAATCAAATTGCTGAGGTGATTTTCCCTTCTAAGGAGCCGAAATCTCAAATAGGTCCATTCCGTTATTGAGATAAACTCTCTCCTCTCTCTAGAGAGGGAGCCCAAACTCGGCTCCGACCAATCCAAACCGACTTCGGCCGCCCACACTGTCTAGGGTGTCGCCACGTCTGCTCCTGGCCTAGGCCTAGGCTTGCCGACGTCGCTTTTGTGTCGTCCGGACAGCCCCTGGCGGCCTCTTGTACTTCACGGTTTTTCTGATTCCTTCAACATCTCCTTGCCCATTTGGGCCTTCTTGGGCCCGAAGGTGGCCCATTGGTGTGTGATCTCAGCCCGAACTTGTGTTTTGGACCCAAGACAACCCGAGTAAAACATAATATTAAAATAATTATAAAAAATTATAAATATTTATGCCCTGCTTTTATATATATTTATATTTTTGGTTTTTTTTTACAATCATCATGAAAATCTAGCTCGTTAGGGTTTGAACAATTCCCGAAAGATCCCGAAAGGGTTTGACCAAATCCCGCTAGGACTTGACTAAATTCTAGTAGGCAAAATCTTGTCGGCGTTTTGTTCGAGCAGCGTGTGACTCTGCTTCCGACGTTTCTTGGAGGTCTTTTGCTTGGTTGAAGGGGCGTGAAGTCTGGAGTCGGGACTGGCTGAGGTCGAGGTGGTGCGCTTAGGGCGCCTCTGTTTCCGGGATTGAGCCTCCTTGAAGTTCGTCTGCACTACCCACATGAGTTAGAGTTCTGTTGTACCGCTGGCCCGCAGTGCCACTGTTCGGTGATGCTTGACTTCGTTTTTCACCGGCGTCCTCAGCTTTCTCGAGAGTTGGTCTTCGTGGTCGTCTTGTTGTAGAGTTTATTTCTACTTGTTTCATTTCGCTTGTTGTCTGTATTCCTGTCTTTTCAGGTTGTATGTTTGACGGTTCACCGACTGCCGACTTTGTTGACCTCCTGATAAGTCAAACATGTCTAACCTCCCAATTATTACCCCTGAGGTATTGCAATTTTCGCGAGGTATACAACTCTTTTGCATATTTCGCGTGGTGCCCTTGAGGTTTTGAATCATTTCGCGTCGTGCTTTGAAGGTTAAATTTAACGGAAAAGGTTTAGCTTTGTTAGTTTTGAATTTTAATTTTAAAAAAAAGCGTACAAGAGAGAAAAGAAAGAAACCCTTCTTCAACACAAATCCGGTGAGGCTCGGAGCCGCTGGCCACCCACCACACCCCTCTTGCTCTTCTGCCTTCTTCACCACCCTTATGCCGTCCCTCCATCACCCTCACACCGTCTCTCCCACCGTCACGCCATCCCTCCACGGCTCCACCACCACCCTCATGCCGTCCCTCCACCACCACCCTCACGTTGTCTCTCCCACCTTCCTTGTACTATTCACCATCTCCGGTATCCAACTCTGCATCAAAAATAAAAATCACAATTTCTGAATTTTCCATTCCAAATCAAATCGGAACGTGTAACCCTAAAACCTGATTCAACCTTAGTGAGACTCGATAACCGAAACAACCCCAATTTGAAAATCAAATTTGATTTCAAATTGGGGAATTTCTGAAAATTGGAAGCATCCAACAAAGCAGAGCAATGGCGAACCGAAAAGGAGGGAGAAGATCAAGGCTAGAAGAAGGTGAATGGAGTTCGGCATTGAAATCGATCCAGGAGTGGAGCGATTGGGGCATGGGGAAGGCGAAAGTCGCCTCTGAGCCTCAAGGGTTTCTTTCTTCTCTCTCTTGTACGCTTTATTTCTTTTTCTTTTTTTCTTTTATATTAAAATTCAAAACTAACGGAGTTAAACCCTTCCCGTTAAATTTAACCTCTAAGGGCACGACGCCAAATGATTCAAAACCTCAAGGGCACCATGCGAAATATGCAAAAGACTTGTATACCTCATGAAAATTGCAATTCAGGGGTACCTCGTGAAATTTCGGTAAAAAAAATCAAGAAATCAGAGCGTCAAACATGAGTCATATCCCAAATTAAGGCAGTAAACACAATAAATGTTACAGTAGTTTGGATGAATAAACCAATTTAGTTTAGCAACAGTAAACCAAGAAGCCGGTAAGACGAGCAATCAAAACAAGCGGGCGAACTGTAATTTAATTTTCAAGGTCTGTGATCAATCCAATCCAACTCCCAACCCAACCTTTGATTCAACTTCCCAAGTTACGTTTAACGCCCAATCGAAGAGATTTTGCCACACGAAAAGTAGAAAATCTGAAAAGGGTCGAATTCCAATTCCCCCAATTTTTAATTTCAATGGCGACAGCTTTGAGGTGACGACAGCCAGAGGATCTGCCCTAACCCCTCCCAGTTGATTACCCTCAACCACTTCCTTTACAATCTGTTCCATTCAATCCCTTCTCTCCTTCCTTCCTTCCTTTATTCCCCGTCTTATCGTCTTCTCTTCTGCCTTGAAGAAATACAGACAGGATTTGAACACTCGTTTCTGTGATTCAAGCTCTAAAGTGGAATAACAATGGTTGGTATCTTCTCCAAGTTTTCAGTCGGTAGATCTGGGCATCGCCGAACTCAGAGTGCCCTTGTAAGTCCCTGTTTATTCAAATCTCTCTGGTATAATCTCCTTACGAATTTTCCTGATTGGAGGTTTGATTGACCGGGTTTCTCGCTTGATTTGATGTAGTTAGTAGACCTGCTACTTGACTCCCCATTTATTCGTAGTTTTTTAAGTTCCTGATACATCTGGCGGGGTTTGATTTGGTCAGATTCCCTCGCAGTATCATCGGATTAGATTTTCCTCGAAGCTTTGGCTTGAAGATTGATCTGTGTTTAGCTGCTTATTGGAGTCTAAATTATCAATTTAGGGAAACTCTTGATTGATTCTTATTTAGGGTTCTTCAGTTACCCAATTCAGTGTTTCCTCTACCTGTGTCTTTGTGGCGAATAATCGAGATGAATTTCTGCTTTTGCTGTTCTAAGCTTTCTCGAGACTTTTGTGCTCGCGTGTCATTGGTAATCTCCATAGAATTTTTCATGATCTTTCTTCAATTTCTTGTTACAGTAAAATCAATACACTCTCTTTGTTACATCTTATTTGGACATGATCTCTGGTTTTGCTCATGATTGTGAATAATGTTATCATTTGAACAATCTGAAATCCGAGCCATTCGATAGAAGTTGAATTATGGAAATGCTGCCATATGGTATTGCCTTGAACTTTCTATTCAGTGGCTTGGATTTAAGGTTTTCACATGGGGGATGGTTCTTTGCTGCATCATTTTCTTCTCAGATTCCCTTTTACTTGTGCAGGAGGAGCGGGAGGCGTTGCCTCCAAATGCGGATGCCAGTGCTGTGGCTAACGTTGCTTCATCTCATGGGATCGATGTGGCTTCAGAATTTAAGCCGGTGGAGCACCCGATTGAGCCTCTGGACAATGATTTTCCAGTTCAGTGCCCTCTACCAGAACCATCCATTCTTAATGTAAGGCCTAATCCGAGTTTATTTTTCTGCAACTCTATTCTTTACCTATACAAGTGGCAACATGGAAATAAGAATGACCTATAAAGTCCTCTGATTTTATTCAATCCATTATCGTTTTTGCTTTATCTTGCTTGAGGTGGTGCAAAATATGGGACCTTAAGCTAGTTCAGTGCCTTCTTGCTTTCTCACTTTGAAGAGTTCTTTGCCGACATCTTTGAAAGACACTCATATTGTCCATTCCATGCTGTTTTTTGGTGGTATGACATTGCACCTGTGTTCATTGCCTTTCATAGTTGCTGATTCCGTGTCATTTGTTTAGCTCATTTGGAGAGTCCTGCCCATCACTTTGTCAATCCGTGGTGAAACTTAAACCCTTTCTAGGCGCTTTGGTGACCAAGGACTGTTCAATATAGATGTGGGTGCTCCATCTTTTTCGGCAAAAAGTCATCCTCATATTGCATTTCATAATGTTAGGTTGCTCTACTTTACGCCAATTTTAATCTAAATGTCAAACTTCCTGATGTATCCTTCAATGAAGGCGAGTAGATAGGAAATATGTGACTTTTTAGGTTGCTTGCTGATCATTTGATTACGAACTGTCAATATAGTGTTTGACGTAGAAGTTGCATTTCAGGATGGTAGAATATGGAAGGAGCGTGTATCTGCTGCTGGGGTTCGTAGAAGGACGGACTTGACAGTCAAGAAAGACGGAGACATTGAATCTGAAGGCGGTAATAGGATGAAATCTCGCCAACCATCATCAAACCGCATGATTTTGCCATCCCTAAGTGCACCTGAACATAACCTCGTTAATTTGTTGGAAGAATGCAACACATCAGGAAGCTTGTAATCGTTGTCTCATGGCACTCTTGAAAAGGAAGTCTCTCCCTGAACCGACGAAATCACAGCCCTCTTGAATGCTTGCAATTTTTTGCCACAAACTACTACAAGACCGAGTACTCTAGATCATATCATATGTATGTACATATATCAGGTTCCCTTAAAGAAAACATTGTCGTGTATCTACGATTCTACGCTATACCTCTTTCATGTTTGGTCTCTGTATTCCCTACTGTTTTCTTATATGCCGATGCAACTCTCCAGATTTCACGATTGAGGAATAGCAGAATAGACATGAAAAAACATATGTTAGACATTTAGACAGAGACCGAAAATTGGTATTTTTTTTTTGGTTCGAAGGTAGCGCATAGGCCATTACAATATTGAGGGAGAGGGGATTTGAACTCGTGACCTATTGGTTTTCTGAAGGAGGGTTTGAATGTTTGATAACATAACCGAGCTGAACTTGTCCTGAAAAATATTGAAATTTGGTGCTAAATATTTACAACAATTAGGAGATCTTTCCAATCAAATCTTAAAAAGAAATCTGTTTAAAACATGATGTACGATTTGAGGGTTGATTAAATCGATATTCGACCCGTAGACAGGCCTAAATGCATCCATATAATCAGATTGATAAACTAGTTTTAATTTAATTAAATGATTTATTTTAGGTGGAGAATGAGATTAGTTCTGGATCTAATAGATAAATTGATAAATTTGTCAATATTTAAAGTTATCACTTGAATCAAAATATTGTTTTTAGGTGGAATCATGTTATGACATATTAAAAACTAACAATAAAAATAATATGAAATATCAATCATGAACCAATATTAGTACGAACTTTTAAAATCACTAAAAGTATAGAAATTATTTCACATTAAACCTATTTCGATATGAAAAAATTCTGCATAGATTTTAGTTCATCTTTTTCACATGATTGTTCGAAAACTTAATGACGTGGCATGACATCATTAAATACTCATTGTAATTTTTTTAAATAAAAACTATTTTTCATTACATATTGAATTTCAGTGTTAATTTAATCATCTTATTTGCACTAAAATTATTTTTTCAAAACAAATTTACATTTAACACTTAATGATGTGATGCTACTTCAAACCTTTTGTTGCAATGTCAAAAAATTGGTCGAAAATATTCTCATATCAAAATAGATTTTATACTACCTTTTAGTGAGTTTAAAAATTCGTATTTATACTGATTCCTATCTAATATGTATATAGTTCGTATTGTTTTTTGTTCATTTTTAATAAATTATTTATAGCATTAATATTTCTCTATTGTACAGATAGAAAGATATAGATGATGGTGCTTAGATTTAGTTTTCCTTGACTTGTAAGGTGCATTTCCTTGAATTGGTAAATAAAGAGCGACCATCTAGGTTCGAAATGGGGATCTTTAGGTACTATCCGCGCGTCCTTTCCAGTGAGCCATTCCGGAATGATTGTAAGGTGTGTTTCCACTTGTTGTATTGATTCGCTTTTTGTTTTCGTTTTCATTTGTATGTATTGATGGGTTTCCGTCTGCCGATTTGTCGGCCATCGAGATTTAGGTATATCTGATATCGAATTATTTCCTAATAAAAAAAATATAATTATAGTTAATAGTACCCCCTCCGTTCAAATATGTAAGATCGTTTACTATTCGGCACGTAGTTTAAGGAGCTATATACTATATAAAATATTGATTTTTTTAAAATTATTTTTTTACATTTTAATACTTATTAATAAAAAGTGTTATATTGTAAAAAAATAATTTTTAAAAAATTAATATTTTATATAGTATTTAGCTCATTAAACTACGTGCCGAAAAGTAAATGATCTTATATTTCCGAACGGAGGGAGTAGTAAATAAATACATAGGTATGAACGAATCGAATTTTGGGCAATTGGGCCTTATAAAGGATCCAAGTCCAGTCCAGACTATTTGTAAAACCCAACAAAGGAACTCTGCCTGTATTTTTCTTCCCACACAAGCCAAGTATATTCAAGGAGAGGCTTTAACCCAATTTCTCCCCTCCTTCTCCACCCCTCTGCAATCGAAGAGAGAAATCGGAGATACCATGGCTGCTCTACAGTACTTGGAATCTCTTCGAACCTCGCATCCGGAGCTCTCCGATTGGTACACCACGCTTGCAGATCTGTACCAGAAGAAGCTCTGGCACCAGCTCACCCAGAAGCTCGAGCAGTTCGTCGCTCTCGCCGTCTTCCAGGTTCGTTACCTGTTTTTTTCCCCTCCGAGGTTTTAGTTTCTGCTAGATAACGAATTGGTTGGTTCTTGGACGTCGTTTGTGTTGGAATTATTTGTCTTCCCTGGTTCGTCTTGATCTGTTCTGGATTGAGGCGGATTCTTGATTGTTGAGGAGAGGAAGTGGAAATTTCGCTTCGTTTGTGATTTGTTTCCGGTTCTGTTACTGTTGTGTAGGGATTTGGGTTAAGGATCTTGGAGATTTGGTTGAGAAATTGGGTTATGCACAGGGGGGAGGCGAGTTGTTGTGATAATAATTTTCTAGGGTTATATTTTAAGAACAAAATTGGTAGTTTTGTTAACTTATATTCTAGTTTGCCGATGGGATTTAATCTTTATGTTGGTGTTCGAATTTGAGGTATAGAATTCGTACGAGTAACATGTTTGTTGGGAAATTGCTAGTTGAATGTAATTGAGCTTGTGTTATGGCCTGTGTGAAGTATGTTGAGGGTATTGTTATACTGGTCTGTGCCTGATTTCAGTTGATGTATGTGAATATTGAAGTGCTTTGAGGAAGAGGAAGAGTACCTGCTGGAGAAGGGATGTAATATTAATGTCATTGTTAGTTCCCCTCTTAAACAACCAGAATAGAATCGAATTTTAAAAAAAGATAATTATTAGAGTTCTACATTTAAAAGCTCAGGACCAAAAATCTTATAACTACCATGCAAGGATAATTTCATTTGCTTCTAGTCTCAACTTCTGTTTATCAAATTACTTCGTTAATGCAATATGACAGTAGTTATGGTTTTTAAATGATTCATCTTTACTTTTCCAAAGTGCTTCAAGGGGGAAAAAGTTAGCATGTTGGAGAAGGGATGTCATCCATTTCTTACTTAGCCACTTTAACCCACCAAAAGTGAATTGCATTTCTGTTTAGAGCTATATACGGATTTCCGTGTTCACCATGGAGATCTCATGATGTCCGTATGAGAAAAGAAACATATTCCTTTTTCTCTTATATTTCTTTAAGTGCAAGAATTCACAATTATGTGGTTCTGAAATCAGTTTTTTAAGAGTTGACACATTATGGTTTGAAATTTTCATCTACTAGTGACTACTACTAATACTAATAGATTCTTGGTCCCAAATTTGACTTGTATTGTCTTGCTGAAATTTGTACAAGATTTAATCAACTGTGATGTTACATATTTACATTGTCGTATCCTTATCATCAATAAATTTTTTTAAAAAAAAAATCAAAGGCCATATAATTAGCTAATATATGTACAGTTGTATACTTAACACATTTGCTGATTTTTTCCTTTTAGAAATAGAGAATAATTTGTGGCCAGTGGCCACTACTGCATTACTAGTTGGTGAGCCCCTAGTAGTTAACTACCACAGACTGCACTTTGCAGGCTGCAGCCTATAGTGATCATTGAATCAATAGGAATAAGCCCCTTGTGTAGAATGTAACATCATTTTATTTTTATCAAATTGGTTTACAAAGAAAGCAAGTTGTTCATCATGTACCCCCCTGACTTTATAAATATTTTGTGATCTGTGATTCTTTTCTTCCTATTTCCTTCTTTAGCTTATGTTTATCAGTATCACTAACCGAATATATTACAAAGTAGCTACATTTATCCATCAGCCATCTGCAGATATATAGATTGTTGAATTCCTTGATGATCTTCGAAGTTAGCTATACTTAAACAGATATTTAAACACGGTGGCGACTATTTCAGGGTGGCCATACTTTGATCTGTAGACTTTGGATAAAATAGATTCTCTCTGTTTTCTATTCCCTGGACCCTGATGAGATTCTCTAAGTCTTTATTTCATGTATATTTTCATCTTGCTTTCAGGCTGGAGATGCTCTGATACAGTTCTATCACAATTTCATAACTGATTTTGAGACAAAGATCAACCTTCTCAAGCTCGCACATTTTGCTGTCATAGTTTCCCGACAATATGCAGAGAAAGAAGCTGCTATTAGCTATCTTGAAGGGGTTATTGAAAAGCTTAGTGCAACACGAGAAGCACGTATAGAGGAGCCCATCCTTTACATAAAGATGCAGATTGCTTTGCTCAAGCTTGAACACGGGGAGCCAAAAGAATGCAAAAAGCTTTTGGATGACGGGAAAACAACTCTTGATAGCATGACTGATATTGATCCATCTGTGTATGCCAGCTGTTACTGGGTCTCCTCTCAGTATTACAAATCACTTCAAGAGTTTGCTGATTTTTACAAAAATGCTCTTCTGTATCTTGCATACACCTCAGTGGACTCTTTATCTGATTCTTTCAAGCTGGTAAGCTCTTTTTTCCTCATTCAACCTAAGCATTTCGCAGTTGGTGTGTAAAAAATGTGGACACATTTCTGCAGCAGTTTCTTAAGAATTTTTTTTTTACGTTAAATAATTAAATTCCTGCTAGATGTTTGTGTCTACGAATTGTTCCCTGTTTTAGTGCTGTCATATTTGGAATTTGGCAAGTCGTTACTTCTTGAGACATGTGTGGTTGTTGGTAACCATTGTGGAGTGGCCTATTTCTGTCCCAGGAGGAATTGTATGATACTTAGCACTGCAGTGCAGCCACTAGATTACCATTTTCATGATGCCATCCCCCAAGTATCCCGGGTATTGTAACTACTAAAGTTTAGAACAGTGTTGATGTCTAGTTGATCAATATGTCAAGATTTTCCATTGTTTATGGTAAATCATCCAAGTTCCAATATGCTTCAAATAAAGGGATGATGCCTTCCTCTTTTTCTTCCCTGATGAAGATCTACAGTGTACCATCCAGCATTGATGCTTGAGACCAGGGGTGGGTTTTGGTGGGAGTGGAATTCGTTTAGTTTCCTTCCTCTATGCAGCTTTGAGAATATTGTACTTTGTACTTTTTGGAAGAGCTCTGCTGTTAGTATTTGTTATGCTGTAGTGTTGTGACTGTTCAAATTGCTGAATAGAATATATTGATAATAATCCTGGAGTTGGTATGTTACTCATTGGTCACATGTTGAATCTTTTATGTAGTTAAATTTTCTTAATCATCTATATAATGTAATTGTGACTTGTGAGTGAAGTTGATCTTCCCTTGCATTTTTTTTTTGCCGAACAAATAATTGTCTATCAAGGCATATGTTTTTCCTAAACGTTGATTATGTTTCATACAAATCTGATTTTTTAACATGGTTCTTATTTTGGTAATGTTTCAGGATTTGGCGTTTGATCTGTCATTGTCTGCCTTGTTGGGAGACAATATTTACAACTTCGGGGAACTGCTCGCACATCCAATTGTAAGATCCTTTATAGCTTTGTACCCTTAAAAAAAGTGCTTACTGTATTTGATCCTTTTATGGTACTATAGAGAATATGGGATTACGTTCTTATTAAGCGTACTAGCTCACTTTTCCTACCTGCTTCAATCTGTCCTTATCTACCACATATCTGATACCAGGGCAGATAAAACCCCTTAAGTGGATATCATTTGCTCATGACATTTTCTTGCACAGTTCCATATCTCTTTTGTGTTCCCATCATTCGCTGACACCTATATACTTGTGCAGATTAAGAGTCTTCTTGGCACCAAGGTGGAGTGGCTTTACTATATTATGCAGGCGTTCAATTCTGGTGATTTAGTTCGGTACCAGGAACTTTGCCGTGTCCATGGAGCGGCTTTAAATGCTCAGCCAGCACTGGTGGCCAACGAAAAGAAGCTTCTGGAGAAGATAAACATCCTTTGCTTGATGGAAATCATATTTAGGTGTGTAAATCTCGGCATTATTGTCATTTTACACTGGAAAGCACTTTGTTTGAATCAGAACACTGTTCAGATCCATCACGTATAACTATTGTTCTAAAAGACTTGCCTGCTCTTATTGCAGCCGCCCCTCAGAGGATCGTACCATCCCTTTGAGTGTCATTGCTGAGCGTACCAGACTTTCGGTAGAGGATGTTGAGCATCTTCTCATGAAGAGCCTTTCTGTAAGCTGTCCTCTTTCTCATGCTGTAGATATTATGGTCTTTTCTCTCGAGTTTCCTTGGTGGTTGTTATCTAGGCCTGTTTACTCGGAACAACCTGCTAACATAGAAATTGCATTTAGCCACACTCTTAAATGGAGTTTTCCTTAAATGGATGAAACGTATCGAAAGTGAACTTGATTGAGCTGTGGAACTGTATGCTGACAAATCTAGGGGATTCGAAAATGCAGGTTCATCTCATAGAGGGGATCGTCGACCAAGTTGACGGAACAGTTCACGTCTCGTGGGTGCAGCCGAGAGTCTTGGGGATTCAGCAGATCAGATCTCTGCGTGACCGACTAGATAACTGGATGGGCAGAGTACACGGTGCATTGTTGTCCGTTGAGGCCGAAACTCCGGATCTAGTTGCTTCGTAAGCTTCCCTCTTTTTTTTTTTTTTTGGCTGAATCATTTGTTTCTTGTAACGATTGTAGCAGTACGTAACTGTTGGGGTTTTGTGAAATCCCGACGAAATTCATGTTATATTTGTGGAAGTTTTATCTGAGATTTGATCAAATCTCAATTGTTTTATCCCCTCCTAGAGAAAGTGTTAAATGGATTTGAGAATGGGATTATGAGATATTTTTTCTTCTCAGCATTGCATTTCTTGAAAGTGCTTTCAAATTTGTTCAATGCGTTTGTAAAGACGATGACCAATTTACCAAACACAGTCCTCATCATTCAAAATTATGTTTTTGGGAGTGGTCCAATAGAACCTAATTCCACCCAAACTTTTTACCTCGTTAAAAAAAATGTATACATGGCATATTTGCATATGAATATTTTGCCTAACTTCCGTATATAAGATAGCATCTATTTTTGTTGTTGTTTTGTTAAAAACGGATGGGTCCGGTGGGGCTAAAGACAAGTTGGATTGAGGTCGTGTGCGGGAGACGAACAACATATAAAACCAACAAGGTTTCATCTCAAAATCAATTAGCAATGAGAAGAGCAATCCTCTAAATCTATATCTATATGTTATTTATAATATCTTAATATTTTCATTGTGGAATAACCACATATTCCAACCTGTTTCTCCTTTTATTTAACCTACACAAAACAACTTATGATACTCTCAAAGGATGATTTCCACTTTATGTGACTTTCAACTTTCAAATAGGTATACTTTTAATTAGACCTGTCAAACGGGTCATTCGGGTCGGGTTCGGGTCCGGTCACTTCGGGTTTCGGGTAAAACGGGTCTCGGGTAAAACGGGTTTCGGGTTTTTCGGGTTGACTCGAACTCGGGTTTGATCGGGTTTCGGGTCGGGTTCGGGTCGATTTCGGGTTTGTCAATTTTTTCTTTTTTAAATTAAAAAAATCATTATTTGATAATTTTGTGATAAATTTTAATTATATATAAATAAAATTAATTATATATAATTATAAATCAACCGGGTCAATCGGGTCACCGGGTCAATCGGGTAAATCGGGTCAAAATTACCGGGTCAATCGGGTCACCGGGTCAAAACCCAGATTACCCGGAAAATTTCGGGTTTTTCGGGTTCGGGTCGAAAAAAAATTTCGGGTCAAAATTTTCGGGTTCGGGTCGGAAATTTTTCGGGTCGGTCGGGTCGGGTCACCGGGTCGGGTTGTGTTTTGACAGGTCTACTTTTAATACATGTGCCACTTGAAATTGTCTTCATACAAAGGAAAGTTCATCATAATGTCTTTCCATGCAATGGACCCATCTAATTAAAGTGGCAAAGCGTTGCCCACATTTATCATTAATTGAAAAAAATGGATATGATAGATTGTGTGTGCATCCCATAGATTAAATTAATTGGATAGTGTAGTTATAAGTTGTTGTCATTGTTGCTATGATTTTTTTTTTAATATAAGGTAAGGATTCGAGAGACAAATAGATCCGACTCTTTGAGAGGCTGATAAACGGCAGACGGTGAACCGTCGGAACATACAACAGAGAAAAAATGTGCAAAACAAAGGATGAAGAGCACACAAGCGCAAGACGAATCGAAGCCATCAAAACCTCGCAAGTAGGGGACAACATAGACTACAACCGAAGCCCAACACCACCTAGCAGTAGCACCGCTGGCCAGCGGACATGAGAGGGGTCAGGATTGAGGACAAGCGATTTAAACCTACTTCAAAGGCTCATCACGTAGGGTAATAAATCTCATGCATGTTCTTAAATATGTTCCCCTCTCCTATCCCCAACATCCTCCCCTCACAGCCTTCAAATTGAAAAAATGAAATAAATAAATAAACGAACAAAGAAATTAAGAGGACATTTTCAGAGACAAAGGATTCGAAACTATCACCTATAGAGTTGTTATTCAAGCTGAATTAGTCGAGTATTGCTTATTCATATTTAGTTCATTTAGAATATGAACGAGATCGAGCCGAGTCTAAATTTTGACTTGAGCTTAAAAATGTGTCCATACTCGACTCGTTTAGGAAATGAACGAGCTCGAGTCGAGCTTTAACCAATTTTACTTGCTTATTATAGTACAATAACTTAATTCGAGCTTTAAGCAGCTTTAAGCCGAGCCTAAATTTGAGATATTCGAACGAGCCGAGCTTTGGACCGAGTTTAAAAGTGTGCTTATACTCGGCTCGTATAGAAAATGAACGACCTTGAGTCGAGTTTTTATCGAACGAGTACGAGTCGAATTCGAGCTACTTGTGTTCACGTAACACCCCTAGTCGCCTAGAGACGGAAAAAATTGACTAGGCGTTGACTTATAATTCGGTGGGAGGAGTATTGATTACTCTCATAGAAAACAGTGCTTCCATGATCTCATGCCAAGGATCGAACCCTACCTGTAGGCTTATGGGCAAACCTAAGTCTACAAGGTTGGCAAACAGTGCTTCCTATGCAGTAGCTAGATATCCATCGGTGAAAGATGCTATACATTTCGCCAACTAATGGATCCTTGTACGTATATATAGACTTAGTTTAGATACGGTAGACGTACGTTATTTCTGACTTTAATACAGTATACCTTATATAAATCCGCCTCCTCTATATACACCGCAAATACTTCGTCGGATCTAACGTTGTAGCAACGTTAGATTAGACGTTGCTACAACGTCCAATCCGACGTTGTTAATTGTGAGCTAATTTCACTTATCGGATGTTACAACAACGTTAAATTTGACTTTGTAACGTTGTTACAACGTCAAATTGAATGTTGCTAATACGGGTCAGATCAGACCTAATATAATATATTTAAAAAAATACAATTTTTTTTTATTTACAACGTCCAAAAGACGTGTTTTTTTTTGTGAGTGGGTGGGTGGGTGTGAATTTTTTTTTTACCCTAGCAATGTCGGATCCGACGTTGTTAGCCGGGTTCGGTACGATCCGATCATTCACGTCACATATTACAACGTTAGATCCGACGTTGTAATATAATTAATGTTTCGACGTTGATTAGCAGCTCTAATTTGCGGATTTGCGGTGTATATAGGGACACCCTATAAATCATAATAGTATAATACTAATAAATTAATCAAATTAGACACCATTCACCAAATAATGTTCAGAGCACTCTAAGTATCATGATTAGAAGAATGGAACTGTGTAATTTATAAAGAAATAATAAAAAGATAGGCAAGTTAAATCCCCTCGTAACAGAAGCATTAGCTCTCCAGCTTGGTGTCACTGAAATTCTAAAAATCCATTTAGAAAAATCTACAGTGGAAGGCTACTATTTGATCATCATCAACCACCCAAACAATAAGACTACGTGCCCTAGATTTAACTGTCAGCGTTGAGAGAAGTTTCCTTTTCTCACTCTCCATTATGACAATAAAGCGGCAGATAAGATTGTACACATTTATCGTTCTATCAAGGGATGTGATCTCTACCACAATAATGAAAAATAAAAATGAATGGATCCATCAAAAAGGCTGTATAGGCCTCTTATAATTTTGTTAGGTAAATATGATCAAGAGAAAATTGTATTCAATCAAAAGCAATTTAATTACCATGTTACCCTACCCTTTGATATCAGACAAAAAAACCAATGGCATGACATCAACGTGTATACATATATGGTTGGGGCTTTTGATGTAACATTAAAGAGGGAGGTTGAACAGTACTCCGTATATAGTATATGGTAATGGCACCAACAACAATCATGCTGAATTAAAGCATGAGATTTAGATTATCAAAATCACTAGTAGAAAAATGGCTTTTGACCACATTGAATTTACCACGGTTTCGTGTCTTGATGTGATAAACTTGAAAGATATGCAAATTTACCACGGTTCATTAAATAACCGTGGTAATTTAGCATGTTAATTTACCACGGTTCCGTGCATTGGTGTGATAAACCGGTAAGATACGCAAATTTACAACGATTCCTTAATAACCGTGGTAATTTAGTACTATAATTTACCACAGTTCCTTAATAATCGTGGTAATTTAGCACTATAATTTACCACGGTTCCTTAATAACCGTGGTAATTTAGAACTACAATTTACCACTTGTAGTAAGTCATCACAAAAATTTACCACGGTCTTGAGTTTTGGCGTGGTAAATTTGAAAATTTTGCAAAATTAAAACCGTTTTAGGATTAACCGTAGTATTAGGTTAAATTTTACCACCGTTCCAAATTCATTCGTTGGGGATGATTTTCAAATTTCAAATTTTCATTTTGGAGGTTTTTTAAATAATAAAAAAAAATAACTGGTGGATTAATCCTCTAGGTCTAACCCTTGAAGATCAGCCTATAACCGCCTCCACCTCCTTCTGATCACTTCTGTTCACCTTTCATCAGAAATGCACGTCACTTTCAACGTGCAACCATTTCCCACTAATTAGAACTTTTAAAAAATTAATTAATCCACTTTAACCATGCACGTCAATTCCGACGTGCAGGACTTGAGGTGTATATAGCGGAACCGTTCACCAAATAATGTTCAGAGCACTCTAAGTATCATGATTAATTAGGAGAATGGAACTGTGTTATTTATAAAGAAAGAATAAAAAGATAGGCAAGTTAAATCCCCTCGTAACAGAAGCATTAGCTCTCCAACCTGGTGTCACTGATATTCTAAAAAGTCATTTAGAAAAATTTATAGTGGAAGGCAACTCTTTGATCATCATCAACCACACAAACAATAAGACTACGTGCCCTAGATTCAACTGTCGGCGTTGAGAGAAGTGTCCTTCCCTCACACTCTCCATTATGAAAATAAAACGACAAATAAGGTTGTACACATTTATCGTTCTATCAGGGGATGCGATCTCTACCACAATAATGAAAAAAAATAATGAATGGATCCATCAAAAAGGTTGTATAGGCCTCTTTTAATTTTGTTAGGTAAATATCATCAATCAATCAAAAGCAATTTAATTACAATGTTACCCTACCCTTTGGGGGTTGATAGGTCGAAGAACTCGGCGACGGATAAACCGTCAAAATAAACTATAGACATAAACCAACAATAAGACAGTACTGACCAATTTCAAGAGTGCAAATAAAGGCAAAAACAAGCATAATGATGAAAGAACCGAAGTAGTGTGCAACAACTCATCCATCGGTTGGTAGAGGCAATGCAGGGGATCCCTAGGGAACTAAGTGAATGACATGACATCAACGTGTATATATACATATATGGTTGGAGCTTTTGATGTAACATTAAAGGAGGAGGTTATAAATATCAATCATGCTGAATTAAAGCATGAGATTTAGATTATCAAAATGTTGATAGTGGTATTTGTCATGTTGGCAATGATCAAAATTATTAAAAGTTTTTCCTTTTCTTTTATATCAGAAATAATCTACCAAACACTGGATACGTGACCTAGCCGTAAGAATATGTATCAGACAAATCGGTTTTCACTAAGAAGCAAGGTATGCCCGTATGAGGCATTTTCAGCCAAGATAATTAAGGGTCGGATAGAACCTTAGAGACAAAGATCGAACTCAAAACCTTTTTATTAACCCCTCCCTCCTTACTATTAAGTCACCTCAATAAAAAGCTGAATTTCTCCTTTTTATCTTACAGTTGAAGACAAAGAATATAATTAATTTATTTGGAGAAAGAATATGAGATAAAGGCTTAATAAGTTAATATCAAATGTCAAATACAACTTTATGTGATTCTTGAATAAAATGGACGGGTCTGAATGTGGTCAAATAAGAGTTGTATAAAGTAACACGTACTGGTCAATTATTAGGTGGGTTTTGGTGTATATTAAAGCAGTCAAAGTGAATATATAGAGCAAAAATAGTGGAAGTTGATTAGTTCACTATATAGATCAACAACATTTATGCCTTTCAAAGCTTTTACAAATATAGATAGATATTTCTCCTCAAAAAAAGAAAAAAAGAAGTGAGATTATAGATTGGGGATTAAAAAAATAGAGTATACTGATAACTAATATAAACGGATGTTAATAAGATTATAATAAAATAACTCATAAAGATAGGGTTAATTTGTCAAAAATCATTTTAAAATTATTATTTTCCCAAACCATCTTATATATATATAAAAACTATGAATATGAATACTTAATTTTTAATGAAAGTTTAAAGACATGTGTGCAAATATTTTAAGATAATAAATAAATTATATCAAAGTAAAAAAAAAACATACTATAAATGTGTAAAGTACATAAATTTAATGGTCAAATTTAGGGTTGTTATATGAGCTGAACAGCTCGACTCGGGATCAGCTCGAAAAACGCTCGACCCGAGCTCGTTCACTTAATTACCTAAACAAGCCGAGTCTGAACATGATTTTAAGCTCGGTTGAAAGCTTGACTCGTTCGATTTAGGCTCGAATAGCTCGAATTCTATAGAATTTCTAAAATTTTATTTAAGTTAATATATTATGACCAAGTAAAACTACTTAAAGCTGAAAAAATGCTCGGCTCGAACTTTACTAAAACAAGCCGAGCTTGAACAAAAAAAAGAAAACTCGTTTAAAAATTAGACTCGGCTCGATTCGAACTCGTTTAACAAATGAACAAGTTTGAACAGACCAAGCTCAAATAACACCCCTAGTCAAATTCATAAAATCCAAACTAAAAAAGAATATACACAATCCAATGGTGAAGACAATTGCGCATACGTTGCTATTAACACTCACGAACAAAAAGGGGGGAAAACGGTATAAACAAACCATTCCCACATCCTCGATAATTTGGGGATCAAATTTCATAACCCTTGAATTCGATTAGGGAATTAAATACGGAGTAGGAAAAATAAATAAAATCCAATGGAAATGTGTGCCACAAAAATCAACATTTGTTAACAACCCTCTCTACCTTCTTTCCTTCATTCGCCACTGATAATGACTGAGGAGTGAACCCACCAAACCCCTCCGATTGGAGTAAATATCAACACCTTCAAAACTTACCCTGAAAACCCAATAATTTAGGGTCTTTAATGCACTAAGAATCTTTACTTTTTTTTTTCTTTATTTTAATTTTTAATTTTTATAGTGGACAACTTTGAATTCGAATAGGGAAAAGATCTCATCTTTGTATACCGGGAAGATTTGCTTCCATGTGGGCGTATTTAAGCGAGACATGTAATTGCAATTCCTCACACACACAGAGAGAGCGGCCGGTGGAAAATGGAGGCCTTACCCAGTGAATCTCAGACCTCCAAACCCTCCTCCAATGGCGGCTCCTACGATGATGTCGATGTCCCTGATACTGCCCACCAGATCAGTAGTGGTTCGTCTTCTTGATTTTTTTTTTATCTGTTTGGGGAATTTGCGCAATGTGTTGATCAATTGATGTTCAATTTGGTACCAATTTGGGGATTTGTAGATTCATGGTTTCAGGTAGGGTTTGTACTCACCACTGGGGTTAACAGTGCATATGTTCTTGGGTACTCCGGGACGATCATGGTGCCTCTTGGATGGTACGGCGGGGTGATCGGATTGCTCGCTGCCACCGCCATCTCCCTCTACGCGAACTGCCTTGTCGCGAAGCTCCATGAGTATGGCGGCAAGAGGCATATCCGCTATAGAGACCTTGCTGGATTCATCTATGGTGATCACTATGAACCACACTTTGAAGCCTTTCAGTTTTCCTTGTTCTTTGCTGAATTGCAGTTTTTTTTGGGTTTCAGGTAAGAAGGCCTATTCTTTAACCTGGGCTCTGCAGTATATCAATCTCTTCATGATCAACACTGGCTTCATCATTTTAGCCGGTTCTGCGCTCAAGGTAGCCTTTTTGTTCGTGTTTCAATCTGAAATCTTCATGATACCGACTAGCAAATTCGCGATCTTAAGCATTCGGATGCAATCTCATTGAAGGATGTAAAGACGTACCTAAGTCAGTGGGCTACTTTTCTCCTGTTATGGAATAGCTGAAGCTGATTGGGTAGCTGAATCCGATAGATTATCTGTGTTAAATATAGCTTAATAAGCTAGTATGGTGTTTGAGAAACCTAGCTATTAGGGTTGCTGGGATAGCTGAAGCTGATTTGGTAGCTGAAGCTCATAGATTATTTGTGTTAAATATAGCTTAATAAGATGGTATGGTCTCTGAGAAACATAGCTTTTAGGCAACTGATTGAAACTTGTGAATAAAAAATCATGTTCTAAAAAGCTTGGATGAGTAGTTGATGAAAAGCTATGATTCCAAAAGCTAATTAAACTAAAATTTTATATTTATTTCATTTAAAACTATATAATATCAAAACCACAAGCTCACAAACTTGAGTAAACCTTAGATTGATAGATATGTATGGTATGCAGGCTGTTTACGTCTTATTCAAGGATGATGGGGCGTTAAAGCTTCCGTACTGCATAGCCATTGCCGGATTCGTATGCTTCTTATTCGCTCTAGGAACGCCACATTTGTCGGCATTGGGTATCTGGCTTGGATTCTCGACATTCTTCAGCCTTGCGTATATCATCATTGCCTTTGTTCTTTCGCTGCGTGATGGTATGCATTCACATCATACGAGTTTCGTACAATTCGACTTCATTTTTTATTCAACTATCCAAGGTGTTTTCTTGTAGGAATCAAGGCCCCAGACCGAGATTATAGCATTCCCGGGACAACGATGAGCAGAGTCTTCACGACGATTGGAGCAGCTGCGAACTTGGTCTTCGCATTCAATACAGGGATGCTTCCTGAGATTCAGGTCTTGTTTTCGACATTGATCCTTTTTTGATCTCCAAACCCGAGCCTTGATGTAGATCACCTTACCATTGTCGGTCATGTTTTCGAACAGGCAACGGTTAGGAAGCCTGTGGTTGGGAACATGTTGAAAGCACTCTACTTCCAGTTCAGTGCCGGAGTTCTTCCCATGTACGCGGTAACCTTTATCGGATACTGGGCCTATGGATCCTCCACTCCGACTTACCTCCTTAACGGAGTCTCTGGACCCGTTTGGTTGAAGGCGATGGCTAACATATCCGCATTTCTGCAGACAGTCATCGCTTTACACGTTCGTTTCTCTGATACATCTCTCATTTGATCGCAATCCCGGTCAGGATAAGTGCTGATTTCAGTGTTTTTTCGGGATCCTTTTATGCAGATCTTTGCGAGCCCAATGTACGAGTACATGGACACCAAGTTCGGGATCAAGGGGAGCGCATTGGCTCCTCGAAACCTGTCATTTAGGATCATGATGAGAGGCGGCTACCTCGCCCTAAACACGTTCGTGTCGGCTCTCCTGCCTTTCCTAGGCGACTTCATGAGCCTCACCGGGGCGGTCAGCACATTCCCCCTGACGTTCATCCTCGCGAACCACATGTACATGGTGGCCTTGCGCGACAAGCTTTCTTCATCACAGAAGCTATGGCATTGGCTTAACGTCTGCTTCTTCGGCTTCATGTCCGTCATCTCAGCCATCTCCGCTCTTAGGCTCATTTCCGTCGACTCGAAAACATACCATGTATTCGCTGATTTGTAAACAAGTGCCCGGAAACAACTTCGGTTTATTGTTATTGTTATTATTGTTTGCAGAGACTGGTCCGAAAATCCGCTATAGCCATAGTGACCAAGATCAAGGTCGTAATCGGTGGCTCGACACATCCTGCAGCTAGTAGTACACGAAATCCTCAAGCTTCCGAAATTTCGAATAAATAGGTGTGGAGAATTTGTAATGTTGTACATAACTTCAGAGTGTAAGTTGTAAAACTAGTAAGTATCGTTGGTTTAGAGCTCATTCGGATCCGAATAGTTGTTGCATATGGTGTTGCTGTCATATTTTCTCGACGAAACAACAGCGGATGTCGAGTTGCTTGAACTTGGCTCGGGATCGGCTCGAAAAAAGCTCTGCTCGAACTCGCTCATTTGTTAAACGAGTCGACTATGATCATATTTTAAAACTTTATTCAAATTGAGGCTCAGCTCTATTGAAGCTCAAATAACTCGGCTCGAGTTCGTTCATTTATTAAACGAGTCGAGTATGAACACATTTTAAAACCCGACTCTAAATTTATAGGGGTGTTATTTGAACACGCGTAGCTCGAATTCAACTCGTACTCACTCGATAAAAACTCGGCTCGAGCTCGTTCGTTTTCTAAACGAGTCGAGTATGAACACATTTTTAAGCTCGGTCCAAAGCTCGGCTCGTTCGAATTAAGCTCGAATTTTATAGAATTTCTAAAATTTCCTTTTAAGTTCCTGTATAATGAGCAAACAGAACTGCTTAATGCTCGAAAAAAACTCGGCTCAAGCTCGTTCATTTCCTAAACGAGCCGAGTAGCACACTTTTAAGCTCAAGTCAAAATTTAGGCTCGGATCGGGCTCATTCATATCCTAAATAAACCGAATATGAACAAGCAATACTCGGCTCGTTCGGCTCGAATAACAGTCATACAAATCTAGGCTTTGCTCAAGTTCATTTCTTACAAGAGAATGAAGAACTCATTTTTTGGTATGCAGTCAATCAAAGGAAAGACAGTAAAAATAAAGCATTTATTTTTTCAATCACAAATAGACATCAATACACCAACAAACAAGTTATACATTACAATTACATGAACAAAGACCTCAGATTTTTGTTTTGTTCAGAATAAAAATGGAGTGTGAAGCTTCTAATTATCCTGTTGCTCCTGTCCAAGGTAAGGGGAGGAACTCATATCCTCACTGTAAAAGGAATCATCGACCCCGCCATCGTACATGTTCTCTTCCTTCTCGTCGTCCCACCGGAGAACCTCCCTCACGTACTTCAACGACTCGTCCACGTTCACCGGGTCCCTCGCCTTCCCCTGCCACACGAACAGCTTCCTCCCGGTGATCGAAGCATAGAGATCCTTGAACTTCATCGCCACGTAGAAGAACGCCTGATTGGCCAACGTCTGGGTATTGGACGACGTCCTAACGGGACTGAACTCGGTGAACCACTCGCACACGGTTAAGGGCACCCTTCCGAGCTTCTCCTCGAAGAGGTCGTACTTGTTGAGGACGAGCACGAAGGGCGTGTCGCTGAAGCAGGGGTGCCGCGTCATGGTCTCGAAGAGCTCCCTGCTCTCGACCATCTTGTTGTGAAGGCGCGGGGAGCTGCTGCTGTGGCCAGTGTAGGTCGGGGTGCGGTCAGGCGAGGACTCTGGCACGAGCGACATCTGATCGTAGTCGCTGAGAGAGACGGAGAAGATCACAGCTCGCACGTCTTCGAACATTTCGACCCACTTGCATCCTTCGCTCAATCCTTGCGCGTTTACCCGAATCAGCTGGTACCTAAAGAACATCCGAAAATCAAATCAGTTCCAAAATTTCACATACTGAAATTGTGACTATGGAGATAGGTCCTTTCATTACCTGGTGAGAGGCGGCGGTTGAGCCTCTAAATTTTCTGTATAGGTTTCGGACATGGGGCTGTGGTCGTCGAGAGAGAACTCAAGGAAAGCCAGTCCATTCCCTTGGGTGACTCCTTCTGCAAATAGAATGTCCTGTTCTGATGGTTCGTATTCGTTACTAGACACCTCCACTGCCTGAAAAAAATCCAAAACCGCAAAAATCATGACAACAAGCACTACAAAGGAGGAACTCAAGGTTTAACACCGAGTCTAAGGGCCTATTTAGCATGCCCACTATTTAAATTTAGGTGAAATGTTGAGCGCTTTTTAAAACGCTATGGATTGCGAATTAGACAACGAGAGCAGTTTCATTGGGAATTGTAAACCGCTATATAAAACGCTCCAAAAAGCTTGTGTCATACAAGCCCTACCTCTAAATATTCAATTGTCTAAGAGCTTAGCTAGTAGTTTATAAGCTAGTAAAAACCAACTTATTTTAGTAAGATACGAGTAAACTTTAGTTATAGGCTAAAAAATGGAGTTGTTAGGACATACCCTGCTTAAGAAGTATTCGGCTACATCAGGAAGGAAATGGAGTTCCTCTTTTCTCTTGTAAGTCTCCTGAACAGCAGGATCCCTCCACACTTCCTCGACTAAAGGAGCATACTCTCGTGTTGCAGCAGGAAAGAACGCGTCCAGATCTCCGGTTGCGATAATGTCCAGTAGCCAGTCAGAGAAATGCTTCAACCTTGGGTTGATGGAATAGATACATTGGACCCCTTCTTCAGACTCGGCATCTTCTTCTGCAAAACAGAAGCAGAAAATGTAATTGTGCTACAAGTAGTCCCCCGGACACGTCATAGTGACAAAGGGGTGGATTTGCTTCCGAGGTGCTGTCAAATGCTACCTGCTACTTCTCTTCCATTGCGGGAACTCTTTAACCTTGCCAAGGCCTCCTCCTCAAAGCGCTCCCTCCCGTCTAGTAAGATGCTAAGATATTTGTACATGTTGCTTTGGATCATTAGTTTAATGTCCTGAAGTTCTTCTGAACTGAACTTGTCTCCATATAAAAACTTAGCCTACAGAGAATCACATCAACAGAAAAATGGTTTACAACTTTGGGTATTGCCATTCATCAATAGATGTATCAGTGCTCTTGAAAAAATCATTCGACATAGAAAAAATATTCGCTTGTACCTGCTTGAAAATTGTGCTGGTGCCTGAACCATCAAGTCCGAGAAGAAGCAGCTTCTGGACTCGTCTCATTTCAAAATTCGGACCCATGGAGTAGCTACTAGGCCTGTCCCTCATCTCATGAGATGAACCATGGGGTACAGGTAAAGAGAACAAGCCACAAACAAAGCGCGTTGACGCCTGTGTTGGAAAGAGTCAACAAATTACTTGAATCCGTAACAAGGGAATAATCATTTATATCAATAAAAGAAAAACAGTATATCAATGCACACCTTCTCCCAAATGTTTCCTCTTATATTATTCTGGCCTTCCTCCTCATACCGGCCATCATCATAAACCCAAAAGTGAGTTTCACGGGGGCATTGAACGTTTGCCAACTGCATAAGTCATGTATGAATGCTCAGTTTTTAAATTTTGACACCCTCTTCCAATGAAAGCTTGCATATTACACGAAAACTATTAGATGGCATACTCCATTAGAACAATCCAAAATTAAAAAAAAATTAAAAAAAAACCTTTAAGATGTTAAACCAAAATTACAATTGAATGGAGTGCAAGATCTAGACGTGAATCAAAGCAAAGCTTAACCCTCTAAATTTACACTACTTGTAATAAAGTCTGCATAAGAAATTTGACTCAATATTCCGCGTTCTTTCATATAAAAGGATTCAAGAAAGAAGAAAGTGGATACAAGATAAACATGTTGCAAGTTCCATAAGCTGGCAATAGGATGTAAGCTACCTTCAAAATTCTCAGCTCAAGCTTTGTAATTTCTCGGCCATTCATGTAAACACCGGTGTTCCCATGGCTAGCATTAGGACTGAGTTTACCCGTAAAATTCAAATTTGAACTGATAATTTGATCAGGCTTTCCTCCCTCCTGCAATCAGTGAGCACATTGAGGTAAGTTCAACTGAAAAACCTGAAGCTGTTATGACAGTTTAGGTAGAAGACAATATTGACAAACTAGTACGAACTCACCTTTCCCCAAAGACCAGACTCTTTATCGTACCAATATCTACCAGGCTTCAGTTTGCTAGGAATAGGAGGTAAAGGGCAATCGAGTAAATCAGCCATTTCTTCAGGCTTTAAAGGGTAGCTATTGACAACTACCTGCTCAGGCCGTAACTGATTGGCGGCACAATCCCTCTCGGCTTCCATTATATGCTTAACTTCCAATGGCGACAGTAAACGTGAAAGCACCCTTGAATGCTTCCCGAGATAGGGCCGATTTGATTCATCAATTGGCTTACCAATGCAAGTAACGCATTTTCGTCCTTCAGGCATCGAACCCATTGCCCTGAGTACACAGTTACTGCAGTATTTGTAACCGCATACCAAGCATGATTCTTTCGTTTCCCATTTCCCCTTCCCACATCTGCAACAAACCTTTATTTTCTTCTTCTTCTTCTTTTCCTTAGAAACAACAACATCTTCAGGATAAATAGGCATTTCCCTACTGAGATTTCTCCTCTCAGATCTTTGAACATCAGTAAAGGTAACAACCGGGTTTCTCCTTGATGCGTATCCCTGCTCGTTAGAGCGACTACTTTCAACATTATGAGTTGAGCTAGGAGAAGCATAGGGTGAACCTGAAGAAGATTCCGGGTTTTCCAAAACAGACACTTCCGAATCCGAGCTCCCAGACATCCTAGGGCTTCGAGGAGGCGAACTCGTAACCCCGGAAATACGAGACACGGGCAACGGGATCGGTTCAACCACAGGAGGCTCGGAACTCATAATGCGCCTCTCTGATCCCGAAAGCGGTTCAGCAATTGAAGCAGTTGGGATTGAAAATGGAATTGCATTCACATCCACAGGTTCAACTCTAGGCACCTCTTGATCAGGTAAAGGGCCCTTGTATGGTATAGCAATCGAATAATCCGGGTTTTCGATCCCATCAGGTAAAGAAACCCCAGGTGGGAGCATCTTCTTAGCTATTTCTCTCCAATCTTTTCCATCTTTCTTGTCCATCTTCCTAAACCCAAACTCTAATTCCGGCTCTATTAACAAGCTTAATTCTCAAATGGGGGAACCCTAAAACAAGATCAAAATCGTGAAATTGACACCCAAAACAGCTATCTGGTTCCAAATTACCGTTCTTGCTAATCAACAACAAACACAGCAATACATTGAAAAAGAAGTTAACCTGGAAATTGAGAGGAAATCAGACCTAGATCAGGAACCTGCGATAGGGGTTTACCAGTCGACATGAACAGCCATAGCCAGCCGCCAGCAGAAGCTGGTAAAGTTGAAGATTCAAAAGTCAAAGCAGAAATAAATGATCAATTGAAACCCAAATTGCCCTTTAGACAATTCGCACAACTCCAAATTGAAAGAAAACAAAGACAATTACAGCGTACAAAGAGCCCTTAGCCCCTGAGATTGAACAATCGGGAAACGGAGAAATTGGTATAAAAGATGGATTGGGGGGAAAGGGATGAGGAAAATCCAGACTAAAATTTGCTTTGGAGCTAAACGTGCCCAACTTTGTAGCAGATAGAAAGAGAGGAGGTTGGAAAAAGGGTCAAAATCCTCGTGAAAGAGACATATTCCAATCGAATCTACAGACAAAAAAACTAGACCTTTTTTGTTTAGCTTTTGACACAGTAAATCCCCAATCAAAAGGAAAAAGGAATCCTGAGGAGGTTGAATTAGCTCCGGAGGTCAGTAGAAAAGAGGAAGGTAAAGAAGATGACGATAAGCCATAAACATAGGGAGAGAGAGAGAGGGTGGGGAGAGGATGAATAGATGATAGAGGGAGTGGAGAGTACAGAGACAGGTGAGGATGGGTGGCAGTTGAAACACCACCCCCACGCGCCCACAGACGCGCGTCCGCCCTCTTCCTTTACAAATTACCGGAGTACCTTTTTGTTTTTTGTTTTTTTTTTTTGTCAAAATTGTTATCATGTTATGCATAAAATCCTTACAAATTTGCACCGAAAATTCAATTTTTTTTGTTGGATAAAGGGTGAAAAGAATCGACATAGGTTTGATAGGTAGAGGTGGAAATAATCCGCGACGGATAAATTATTATAAAAATAAGTAAAAGAGAATTTTAAATCAAGAAGTAAATAACGAATGAGAAAAGGATACGATAGCGATATTATGATGCTGGTGTAGATGATAGGGATAATGAAAATTTAGTTGATGGTTAAATACTCCATATTTCATGAATTAATAAAATATTTTTTGGTTGAAATGAATTAATAAAATATTAGGTATTTTGAAATTATATTTTTCTTCTTAATCTGAAAGGAAAATAAATAAATACATTTAATGAAATGTTCACTTTTTCATTGAAAATGGAGAAAAAATTGAAACACATGAATAAATAAAATATAATTGAGGGTTTCTAATCTGTAAAATTAAGCTCCTTCTTGTGTTTTTTTCCCACACACTGAGATAATTTATTAAATCCATATTATGCTAATTGCTATGTACAATCTTGGCTTAATTTATACTTCATGTATGATTTGAGTGTTGAAGTTAGTTACGTTTGGTGCAAATATTGATGTTGTTATCACTAAATTGCGGCATGGCGCCTTTATCAAAGTCATTAACAAAGAAAATGATATTTTAAGGGCTTTTAATACGTATAAACACATACATCATAAAAATAACAAAAATAAAAATACTCCATTGGTTTTTCACTTAACTTTTTGCCACACTTTTAAAAAACTAAAAACTCTCTAAAACATTAAAAAAAAATAGCATTTTATACTAATTATAACATACAGTTAATATGAGACGAAATGAGTTATAATACTAATCATTATTATTTTTCTTTGAAAATAAAATTTTATTTTCTATGAAACAAGGCATTAATAAATATTAACAAACACTAAAATAAACATAAGTGAAATGATAATGAAAAAGAATTGCATTTTTGTAGTTTAAAAACATTTTCCAATTCCAACACACGCAAAAAAAAGGGTGAAATTACAAAAAAAAAAAAAACAAGTTTTCACAAAACAACCCTTAAAATAAAAGTTTTCAAAAAACCACCAATAAATTTATGGCAAATTTACAGAAAACCACCCTTTATATATATCCTTTTTCACATAACCACCTCTTAAATAACAAATTACAGAAAACCACCCCTAATACACATGTTCTCAACAAAAAGCCACCCCCATCTTTTTTCCTGTCCCCTGGATTGTTAAAATCTTGAGAAAAGACCTAATTACCCTCAATATTTAAGTAAATGAAACTTAATTTACCAACAAAACACGTAAATTCACGATTCAAGTTTTTTTTTTTTTTTTTTTGCAATTTGAAATTGGTGCCATGATGATCCAAACTCATCAACAATGGTGAAAACGAGCCCAGAATACAAGGAATGGATGCGGGCATGTGAGGTTACAACCTAAGGCACCGAGTAAAAGATGATAATGGCGATGGGATTCTTCAAGAGGCTTGGTGTTTAGGGGAAGTCCAACAATCTCATGTTAGGCTGTCAAATGGATGAACAAAGAGTTCCTAATTGCTATTTGCTACTGAGTATTTTTCTCAATTTGATTTGATTTCAAATTAGGACATCAAATTGGGCACATCGGCGACAGAACGAGGAGGAAAAGGAGTGGCTCCTAGACTTGGTTCAACACCTCAACTGATCTGGTCGTGCCTGGACGACGCAACCTTGTCACCGGGGCATTCGGGGCTGAGCATGCACTCGCGTGGGCGGAAAAGTGTTAGCTCCGAATTCCGATATTTTCATTGGACACCGTCGTTGTTCTTCGTCTCCATTCAACCTTGCAAAGTAGAGAGCCTACAAGAGAGGACGGTCGAGGAGGGAGATCGAAGTTCGGGGTTGAGCAACGGAGGATGACTTTGAGCTTTCTAATGGTGGATGAAAGGCGAGTGACTCTTTCGAGGGGTAGGATGAATGAATTTAATAGGAGATTAGGGGCGTTTGGGTCTTTTCGCATGAATTTCATTCATGGCCCATTAGACCCAAAAGAGATGGTGGGGTGGCTTTCTGTTGATGGGAGATGTATTAGGGGTGGTTTTCTGTAATATATTATTTAAGGGGTGGTTAAGTGAAAGAACATATATTTAAGGGGTAGTTTTCTGTAAATTTGCCTAAATTTATTTTTGTAAAAAGTTATAAAACAAATGTTATGTTATCATATTTTCTTAAATATTTTGATTCATTTATTGTATAATTATTTAGGTTATATTCAAACAAAAGATGAGAATTGAATATGTCAAAAACACTTTTTACATATAATGATGATTAGGGGTAGGGTTATTATATGAATTTAACAGCTCGAGTTCGGTTCGGGATCGGCTCGAAAAAAGCTCCACTTAAGCTGCTCGTTTCCTTACGTAAACAAGCCGAGTTTGAACAAGATTTTAAGTTGGGTTGAAAGCTCGACTTGTTCGACTAAAGCTCGAATAGTTTGAATTTTATGGAATTTCTGAAATTTACTTTAAGTCAACATGTTATAACCAAATAGAACTGCTTACATTTCGAAAAAACCTCGGCTCGAGCCTGTTCATTTAATAAAAAAACCAAGCTTGAACAAGAAAAAAAAACTCGTTTAAAAATTGGGTTCGACGGCTCGAGCTCGTTTAATAAACTAAGCAAGTTTGAACATGTCATGCTCGGCTCGTTTAGCTCGAATAACACTCTTAATTACGGATGGTGTTTTGAAATAAAAATAAATTTATTAGTGGTTTTTCTCTGTAAATGTTTATTTTAAGGATGGTTTATGTGAAAACTCATCTATTTTAATGGTGTTTTTCTGTAATTAACCCCCCAAAAAATCCCGGCAACCAGCCATTAGCCGCGCGGCCCGCGCCCGTGCAGTCTAGGTATGCCATTTAGCTACTCGTGAACGCTCAGACTCTCTCTCTCTCTCTCAACTCCCGGGATTTTGTCAATAAAGCTTTTACACCTTCAAACTTCCCCATTTTCTAGGGTTCTAGGGTTAATTTCTTCCATTTCGGTTTCAATTCGAGTACTCGGAAGGATTAGCATGCCGGATTTTTCATTCATAGCAGAACTCGCTACTTCGAAATTATCCAACAGTTCGCAAGTCGCCTAACAGTCGAATATGGATGTGTAAGTACAGTTCACCGACGTATTCTTGATCGCCATCATTTTGATAAATTTGGCGCTATGCTTATGATGATGTAAATTGATGATTGCTCTGAAGAATTTTACGTTTGAGTAGCTTTGATTTTCTAAGAAATGAGATCGTGATCGGCATTGTTTTGTTAATAATTTCGATTTCAATGTGCAGTGTTACTTCTCCTGGGAAGGTTTTGGTTGCTTGTGGATATCTGATTCTAGAAACCCCGAACGCGGGGCTGGTGTTGAGCACCAATACAAGTTTTTCTGCCATTGTCAAGCCATTCGACGAGGATTTGAAGCCTGAAAGCTGTGTTTGGGCTACTTTGAGTAATTCCTTGTTCAATTTTGTACTTCGCTGAGGTAGTAATATATTTGATAGTTTATATATAATTAGATAAACATGGACATGAGCATAACCAATAAAATGTTGAATTTCTGTAAGTTCAGATTACAAATTAGTTGCATCACTTGCTATCTGCACTATTTATCACATTAGTTTACTGAAAAAATATCATTTCGATTCTCCATAGGTTTGATATCCAATTGAAAAAGGCAAATGATTTTAGCATATTCTTGTAACTTTCTAGTTAAAAGCAAGCTTTTGAACTGCCTCTTACAAGGTTACACCAAGTACTGGCTACACTTCCCCCTTTAAGCTCAATTACATTTAATGCAAATGGTACAAACTGTATGCCTGACGTTGCGAAAAGTTGAAAACTGGGTCAGGTTCATCATATCTACTGCAATGGGAAGAGCTGTAGAAGCTGCATTGCTTCAGTAGCTTGGGGCTGTTGATCCTGCTTCAACTATCAACTCCCTGCAATGAAAATCCTGGAAGCAAAGACCTGGACTTGGTGCATACTATAGGCTTATAGCTCAAATTTCGCACTGTATTGCACATGGGAAGGTTGCCTGTGCCTTTGATGTTACTTCTGCAGTTTATGGAAGCTAACCTCGCGTCTGGTTTTCACAAAAGCGATATCATAAGTTTAGGTTCTCTCTCTGTCATTTCTTTTCATTGTTAAGGTATTGTAGCAATTCTTGGAGCTGGTGGCTCTCATGCAAATTTTGCTGTATAGAACCTGGATCAAAGACAACTTACAGATAGAACCTGGATGACGACCTCAACTTCTAAATGCTAGAATGACCATGGAGGGTGTTCTATTGCCTGGAGTTCCTGGAGGCTGGAGCTAGTGGCGTTGATGCAATTTTTGCTGTCATATTAGGAAACATAATAACATTGTGACAAGGTTACAAAAGAATGGACTGCACACAATGTTCTGGTTTTGCTTACAAGAGAAGATGCTGAAGATGTGCACTTAGAATGTGGTGATCCTCGAGTAGGAAATCACTTAAGCTCGATCATCAGCGCATATTAGCTGAATAACCTTATGTTCTTATGTATGGTGATTCCATTGCCAAGTACATTTTAGATTGATTATCAAACTCATGTGCCAAGCAGCTGAAATTGCTGAATTTTAGGGGCAAAGAATGAGTTGATCTTCATGATATGATGAAATAGTAACTTGTTGTCTTTCATCTTCTGTTCTTTGGTGTGATGATGTTTCGTGTGTACCTTTCCTCCACATTTCATTGCATTATGTGAGTTGACAGAATAATAGACTTCCAAAACTGACAGGTAACTGTTCAAATATAAGAGAATGCATGACATATCCTGCCTTTTCTGTAAATGAAATCATTGTGGTATAACTGATTTTTCTTACGGGTGTTTTGACACAGCTATATGAAATTGGGTATCTGCACATGATATGACTACATATATTGATTCACCAATAATCCTTACAGGAACAGCTTCCTTCTTTAAAATAATGGAAATGGTTTCGATCTCTTACAATAATCTCCCGGTCATATACCATGGAGATCAGTTTTGTGTAAGTATGACAATCTCTACACATCCTGATATTTCTAACTATTCTGATTGGATTCCCTTTGCAGATTTTCATTAATGCAAAGGCAAGTGCAAGCTTTTGACTATGATGCCTTAACCTTTGCCTTTTCTCTTCCTCGTCGACATCAAGCAGCACCTCAGATATGTCTGGGTGATATCCTTCAAATTTCAGCTGCCACTCCATCTGGTGTATCTTCTCATAAATATCGGCACGGCTTGTATGTGATATATCTTGCGAAACAAACCTGTGCATTTTTCTCTTCACTTCAATCAAGCAAAATCCAGGGTCCTGATTCAAGCCCTTAGAAGCCATTTTTGCCCTCAACATAGCTGCATCTTCCCACATTTGGGCATGTGCATACATATTTGCCAGCATCACATAGTCACCAACGTTATCTGATTCTGACTTCATCAAGTTTCTACCTGAGATTTCGCCTACTTTCAGGTTATGATGAACTCTGGAGGCACTCAATAAAGCGCGCCATACCACGCTGTTTGCCTCCATTGGCATACTACTGACAAACTCAAGGGCTTCATCGAGCTTCCCTGATCGTCCTAAGAGGTCCACAATGCAGCCATAGTGTTGGATGTTGGGCTCTATTCCATGCTCCACCTTCATCTGCTCGAAGCGCTGAAGGCCCTCTTGGACAAGGCCTGAGTGCCTGCAAGCACTCAAGACACCCAGGTAAACAACATCATCTGGCATTAAACCCTGTTTGAGCATTTCTGAGAAGATTCTCAAGGACTCCTCTCCTCGCTTATGCATAGCGAGCCCTGAAATTACTACGCTATATGATCTTTCATTCTTTTCGCCCATCCTTTCAAATACACGCAATCCTTTCTCCACCGACCCACATTTTATGTACATGTCCATGAGAGCAGTCTCAATTATAACATTGAGACTTGTCATGTGTCTCAGCAAGTACCCATGGATTAGCCTTCCCGAATCGAGTGCTCCTAGATGAGTGCAAGCCGAGATCATATTCACCAATATGCTCTCTTCTGGACCCCAATACCCTCCTTTACTCGCATTCATTTCTTCGAAAAGACGAAGACACTCCCACCACATCCTCATGTTGGCATGAGCAGCAATCAGAGCACTCCACGAAGCGATTGTTTTGTGCTCCATCTGTGTGAAAACAGCACAAGCCTCATCCAATCTCCCACATTTTCCATACATGTTAATCAAGCTGTTCTGCACAAAAACATCATCCTGAAGCCCATGCTTAAACACCTGCCCATGAACCTGAACTCCTCCTCGGATCAACGACAGCCCTGCACATGCTTTGAGTGTCGATGGGTATGCATAGTTATCTGCTCCCACACCCCTCTCCAGCATCTCTACAAAGAGAAGCAGCCCTGCTTGGAATTCCAAATCCTTCACATGCCCTCTGATCATGGTGTTGTACTCAAAGCTACCCGGATCATCGAGTTGCCTGAAAATCGAGCAGGCGTAATCCATGCTGCCCCAACTCGACACCGCGCAAGCAGCCATGATGCTGCTTGAGCAGAATGAGTTGTAGAAGAGCCCCACCTTCAGGACATGGCCATGGACCTGCTTGAATTCCTCAATGCTCCTGCAATTCTTCAGGAAAGACAGGCATTCTTGCTCCCTCGCCCCTGAGCTGAATCCTTCGGTTTTCGGGTGTTCTTCTGGCGGGATTAGGAGCTGGGTTGGTTGTAAGACCAGTCCTGTTATCATCCTTTCTGTTGGATCACTCCATCTTGAAGCTATAGACCCTTTCTTTGAGTACTGAATTAAGCTCTTTTTCTGTGTTGAAGCTGGAGCTTCTGATTTTGAAGCAATCGTTTTCAGTGTGAAAGGAAAATGGCAAGCTGAAGGGTGAGAGAGATGGGTTTGAATCTCATCCAGGGAATTTCAGCCAGCCAATGAATCCCACCTTTAGATTGTAGAAGTGGGAGATCTGAGAGGATATGGTGGTGTTGGATGTGTTTAGGATAAACTACATAAGACCACCTCTTATTTAGGCAATTTTGCATAAAGGCACCTCTTATTTTGAAAATTGCATTATATACCCTTTACCTATGTTTGGTTTCCAATTCACTACCCACATTTTACCCTTTTACCTGTTTTCAACACATATTTAAGGTTTGGTAGAGCAACGCAAACCACCTCCGCCTCTCTCCACTCCCCTCACACAGCAAGTCAGCAAGCCTCCCTCTCTCATCCCCCACGGCCCCACCGGAGTAACTACCGGCAGATTCCGATCTGAGCGATGGCGGACTGGGCACCGGTTCTGGTCGGGGTGGTGCTGTTCGTCCTCCTGCAGCCGGGGCTGCTCCTCCAGATACCGGGCTACAACCGCCCCCTGGAGTTCGGAGGCATGAAGACCAACGGCAAAGCCATCTTCATCCACACTCTCATCTTCTTCGCCATCTACGCCGTTCTCATCCTCGCCGTTCATCTCCACATCTACACCGGCTGATCCCGCTCCCCCACCGTTTATCTGAAGCTTCCTCTTGTTGTTGTTTGTATTTCCCCCAAAAATTAGGGTTTCAGAAAGTAGTCACTTGATCTGTGTATTGGAAAATCTCTGGTTACTTGCTGGAGTATCGATTTGAGGACGAATATGATCTCTCAAGTACTCCGTGTTTCCTAGTTTGTATCTTGATTTGGATATTGCAAAGCCTTGATGCTATTGGGTTGTATCTTTTGCCCCAATTTATATCCAAATGTTTAGCTTCTCTGTTTGTGTATCTTCTTTGTTGTCTGAAAATCAATTTTGAGTCCACACTTGGGAAATTGAATCATGCAAACCGATCACCCAATTGATTTTGGAATCTTCCAAACAGGGTAGAAGTAAGATCACATCTTCCTGAATTCTAAACGGATTGGTGTTCTGGAGGTGTGTTTTTTCATTTCATATGCTTTTTTTTTTCATTCCATATGCTTTCTATTATTGGATTGCCCCTTAGTGGAAATTGCTTTTTTGAAATTTATTTTTCCCTTGCTTTAGTTGGCTAGCAAGGAATTGATCCTTGCCTTAGCTTTCAAGGAAGAGAAATATATAAAAAAAATTATAATTATATTTATATATAGTTATAAATACAAATATATTTATATATTTGAACCACGCGATTCTGATGGAGACTTGAACCCCTCGATTCATCGAGATTTGAAACTCATGCTCGAAGCGCATCTTGTTTGGGTGGGTTGTTGTGGCTGTGCTTTTTGGATCCTAGGCGTACATTGACTTGGTTGAAGATTCAGTTTTCAGAGTCTGGACTGGTTGAGATCGTCGTGGTGTGTTCAGGATGACTTCGTTTTCGGGAGACGCTTACTTGGAGTTCGTCTTCATTGTCCACGGGAGATAGTGTCTTAATATACCGATGGCCAACAATGCTACATGGTGGTCAAGTGGTGTTTGACTTTGTTCTTCTTCTGCAACCTCGAGTTAATGATCTTTGTTTTGCCTAATTTTTGTTTTTTAGTAGCGTGTGCAATCTGTTGTTGCGCCTTTCATTTATGTTTATTTTTATTTCTTTTGTAATGTTTTATAACAGCTAGTCCGTCTGTCGATCCATCAACTTCTCGAGGATAAAGTTTGTTGTTTAATCTCTCGAATTTTTAGTTATAAAAAAAACATTTCGTATTCTTATTAGTGAGGGGTTTCTTGTCATTTCATAAAACTTTTTATGACATTGTAAAACTTTCCACAATGATTTTGCCTATAATGTATACATTTGCACAAGATGTGTAAAAATACACCTTACTTTTTGTTGTTTTGCTCCAATTGTCAAATGTGTATTTTTTACACATCATTCAAATACAATAAATTTAAAACAAAAAATAAAACAAAAATCATAAAAAATACACCAATAAATTGTCTTGCTTTTTGAAAAAGTTTTTGCACATGGGGAGGTGATGTGCTCAAATTTGCACATTACATGTTCAAATGTACACATTTGTACACCCCAAAAGCAACCAATGTAGCTAAAAAATGTCTAAAAAGTACATATTTAGACATTTACACACAACCATTGGAGTTAGTCTAATATGAAGTAAGTGTGGGCTTTAAGTTGTAATTTTAAGCTTATGAGGAATTATTGATTTTTTTTAGGCCAAATTGCATAAAATCACCCTTTACTCTTCTTCTCAACTAACCACCCCTTATTAAAAAAATCACCCTTTATAGCATGTCTATTGTAATTAACCACTCATTTTCTCTTTTCTCTATTGAAAAGACAAAAATGCCCCCAAAATTAATTACTAGTAATGTTTATTTATTTATAATTATTATTTTGGTAGAGTTGTTTTATTATTATTATTAAATCTCAAGTAAATGTTTTGGTAGATTCTATATTACATTTAGCTTACTTTTAAAATTTTAAACATGTATGTATATATATTCTAAAAGATATTCGGTTTTAAAATTCATGGTCATGGGTTTTGAAAGTAAACTAAATATAATACAGTATATACTAGCCAATTATATTTAAAAATTCTTATATTTAAAGTGTGAATGTTAGAAATTTCGAATTGGGGTTTTAACAACATTGACTGGAACTGTGGAAAATGTTTGATAGTTGATAACTTTAAAATATGAGAAGGAGGTGGGTGAGAACTTGACGGTGAAATTCCAAGACCAGGGTAGTAGGCGATGAACTCTATTCTAAAACATGTACTTGAGATTTAATAAGAAAAAAATAAATATACCAAAATACTAATGATGATAAATAAATAAACATTAGTAATTAATATTGGGGTCATTTTGTTTTTTTAAATAAAGAAAGAAAATGGGTGGTTAGTTGTAATAGATATGCTATTTAAGTGAAATTTTTTAAATAAGGGATGGTTAGGTGAGAAGAAATGAATAAATGGTGGTTTTATGCCATTTGCCCTTTTTTTTTATCCATGTTGGAATTAATAGCCCTTATATAGTATACAACACATTTCTGGGAAGTGTCCCATTGCATTCAAATTGGTTTGTTTTTTTGTTGCTACCAATGGTTAGTTGTTAGTTTGGAATTTTTTTTAAAAATATTCACTAAAAAATAAATAATTAACAAAATATTTAAACATTTAAAATATTTACAAAAATATTCATTTTTTTGCAGGGTTCTCAGAAAAACGCGGTCTGAGACCGCGTTTTATTCAAAAGGTAAAAATTTTGAAATTGAAGAAAAATGGACAAAAAAATAACAAAAGAAACCTTTTGTTAATTTTATTTCGGGGTAAATTGTGTAATTTTTTAATTTTTTGTACAATAGAGATGCGGCTCAACACCGCGTCTCTCGATTTTTATTTTTTTTTTAAAGGAAAAGGGAAGACAGGTAATGGAGGTCGGGTGCCGCCGGAGGAAGGAACGCCGCCGGAGGAGGGAGGAGGAGGCGCGGGAGGAGAATCCGGATCGACGGCCGCTGGCGCTCGAGAGGGTGATGCGCCGCCTGCTCGCATCCTCTCTCCCTCTCACCATCTCCCCTGCAAGTCTGTGGCCATCTCCGTTGTAATCTCCCTTTGCCGCCCTCTACCTCACCGACGAGCTTATCCCGCTCCCGCCGACGAGCTCCCTTCGTCTGTGACCACCCGAGCTCGCTCTCGATCGAAATCGCATCCGAGCTCGCTCTCGATTCTCGCCGCTTGCATCCGACAACAACCCCCAATTTCTTCGATCGAAAATCCCATTCCAAATCGGCTTCTGACCTTCCTCCGGCCTCTCCTTTCCCGCAACCTCATTTCCTCCGCCTGCTCGAGAGGTCGACGATGGCTGCCCTCCCTTCTCCTCCTTCTCGGTCGGCGCTCCGGCCTCCCCTTCGTCTTCCCAATCGAGCCGGTCGGCGCTCAGGCGTCTAATCAAGCCCTCCCTCGTTTCCTCCAGGCCGGCGCTCCGGCCTCCTTCCCAATCGAGCCGGCCTCCCTTGTTCTTCCTTTTCTTTAAAAAAAAAAATAGCAAATTTGTTTACAAAATTACAAAATTCATCCCAAAATAAAATAAGAACAAAAACGCGGTCTCAGACCGCGTTTCTTTTGTAATTTTTTGCCAACTTTTTCTCCAGTTTCACGTTTTTACCTTTGTGAATAAAACGCTTTTCTGTCGGACCTGCAGAAAATGAATATTTTTGTAAATATTTTAAAAGTGTGAATATTTTGGTAATTAATTATATTTTAGTGAATATTTTGAAAAAAAATTCATTAGTTTGTTACCCATAATCCCATATGAGTAAACTTTACCGGGCTGGCTTGTTCCTAAGGATGACAATGGGGTGGGGAATCCCCGTTGCGGGGACGGGAAGTTAAATGGGGACGGGAGCCAAAGTAATTCGATCCCCGTCCCGATCCCCGCCCCGTCCCGCCCCGCCCCCATTGGGGAACCCCGCGGGATCCCTGATGAGAAGTATAAAACCCCCGTTTTTATTTAGATTTTACCTAATTTGAAATAATTTTGCTTTTATTTTTAAACTTTTACCTTATAATTTACATTTATGAGATATTATATATAATATTTGTGTCATATTTTTTTACATAACTTTAATAATATCTTATAGTTTTCTATTAAATGAGGGGAACCAACAACAACAACAACCCAGTATATCTCGCAACGGGAAAATCCGCGGGGAATGCAAACGGTGGAAATTGAGTTGGGACGGGGACCCGACGGGGATTGGGACGGGGGACATTTTTTTATCCCTGAACGGGGATGGAGACGGGGACAGGGACGGTACTCTCTGCCCCGTTGCCATCCTTCCACTACAACGCCACAGGTTGGGGTTCGATTCCTGGTAAGAGATGGAGAGAGAGAAGAGATGGATGGAATAAGTAAACTGTTTAGATACAAGTGTATAGCGATCACCACAATACCACATTTATATCTCGCATCCAACTGTTTAGATACAGGTTATGGATCATCATCTCTTTTCAATTACATACCACCAATACTAAATTGCAATCTCCAGTTAGCTATGCCTGATAAAAATCTGGACAATGAATCAAGCAAATAACATCTATAGAGTTAATTATATAAACCAGTCCATCTCAAAAACCCTCCCCAGAATCATCATATCTTACCCGCTATGGGAGAGCCTTCTATAGAATACAGATCGTTCTTCAGGATGGAATAACAGCATCTCCTCCCAGATCGCCTCCCTCAGCATCTTGTGGCCAACCAGATGTGGATACTCGTCAACCTCTAGCCTCACACTGGAAGGAGTTAGAGGCTCCAGTAATGGATTGTACAGACCCGAAAAGTAGGGGTGCTCCAGCGCTTCCGAAGCAGAGATCCTCTTCCAAGGATCGAACACCAGCATCTTCTTCAACAGATCGATCGCCAAGGGATCCGCCAAGGGATACAGGCTCTCGAAGCTCAGCCCCGGGGAGTACGGCACCTCCTCCTCCAGATGCTTCCTTGTTCTCTCGCATTTGATTAAGCGCAGATCTTGTGTCCCTAATACCCTGTGGATCTCCCTGATCTGGCTGATGGCGTTGGATCCGGGGAAGATCGGTAGTCCGGTGAGCATCTCTGCGAAGACGCAGCCGGCCGACCATATGTCGATCGAGTTTCCGTACCAATTGGCCCCGTATAGGATCTCCGGCGCCCGGTACCACCTTGTGGTCGTGTATTCAGTCATTGATTGGGCGTCGTCGTACTTGGTGCGCGCGAGTCCGAAATCGCAGATTTTGAGATCGAAATTCGCCTTCAGGAGGAGGTTTTCCGGCTTCAGATCGCGGTGAATCACGTCCGCGGAATGCAGAAATTTGAGTCCCCTGAGGATCTGGAAGAGCAAGTACTTGCAGTGAACGCCGGAGAGTTTCCTTGACCGGAGCACGCGGAGGAGGTCGAAATCCATCAGGTCTTGGACGACGTACACGTGGTGATAATCCTCCTTTCCAGCCACCGATGACGACAGCATGACGTCCTTCAAGGAGATGACGTTCTCGTGGCGAATCTTGCGGAGGATCTGTATCTCCCGGAGCGTCTTGATGGCGGTATCGCGGTGGCCGAGAGCGTCCGGGATCTTCTTGACGGCGACGTACTCGCCGGTGTCGCGGTTCAAGCAAGAGCAAACGACGCCGTATCCGCCCATCCCTAGCACCTTGACGGGAGCGTACTTGGCGTCTAACTCGAACGGCACATTGGATAGCATGAAAGTGCGCTTCTTCTCCGCCGCGGGATTCTTGGCTTCGCCGGTGCGGCGGCGCCTGTCTCCGATGACACCAAATTTTGGCTTCCTGCGGTCTCCGATTACCCCAATTGCGCGGCTGCAAATCTTGGAGTCTCCCATGGCCGCCATTAACCCCAACTTCTCTCTGAAGCTTCTGATAGTGCGAAAATCAGAAATTTGAGAACTGACTGTTTGTATTTATAGTCTTCCTAATTGGTAATTAATGCTTGCGTGGCAAGCATCATTTAATTATCATTTTTAATCTATTTTTGGAAATTTCTGTATATCTATTGTAGGATTTTTTTATTTATTTGTTAATATAATTGGTAAGTAGTAAAAGATTGCATAGATATAATATGATGTCAACCTTCCAATTTTAGTACTCTTTATGAAATAATAATATCTAAATATCCAAATAATGTATCTCATAGAGATTCTACTAAATCTGAATATATAATTAGAAATATTTTTTTTTTAAATCTATCTATGTTTAACTTAACAATGCTTTTCATTATATTTATAAAATGATTGTTAATTTGAGATATTTGTCAAATTTATCTTTGGGCATCTACTATAATTAGTTACTTTTTTTTATCAATTATAAAAAAAAAACTATATTATTTTAGTTTATGTACCCTAATTTGGGTAAGCAATCGAGGCTATTGATTTAGATGGGTGTAAACTATTTTTTTGGTTCTTTTGTCGGTTTTGTGGTGACAGATTACGAAGGTAAGGTGATTGTCTATGGAGGAATTAGTGTGGTTCTTGCTCGGTGGTAGCAGCAGATGCCCTAGCTCTTAGTTGCAAAATTTTGACTCGGTGCTTTGGATTCTCATCCGAAATGATTAATGATGTACTTGAATAGTAATTCAGTTTATTCAAACTCTTATCTTGGACATAGTATTGAAAAAATGGGACTATTGATTTTCACCCATGTATCTTAATTACTACGCATTTGAAATTGCCACACGTAAGCCTTGATTTGTTGTTATTTGTTTTCCAAGTGTTTTAAACAAGTGATATGGGCAAAAATATGAACATTTATTTATATTAAAAAAAACAGTTACTTATGGAACTTGGTGAAATCCTGTCACATTTATAAAGAATGTCTTGCTATTTTTATTTGTAAAATCCTTCTGCATTTCCCTCTCTCCCATCAATTTTTGTAAACATAGTGTATCATATGAAATCATATGCTAGTACAGTCGCCTCGATCGACGAATTATACATCATTCTACAATGTATTTTAAATTAAGTTCACAACAATTGATGTGAATCAAGTTCACACACTTAGTCCATAGAAGGCATTTCCTATGTCTTGTCTTTGGAATGAACTTTGCTTGTCCTTACTCCTTACAAAAGAATGAATATTTGCACTTGTGTTTGGGCTTATACCTTCTTCTGATACCCTTACCAAGGTCAATCCCATCCTCCACAAAAATCAGGAAACAAGCTAGAGATTTGCCTTTTGTCATCCAGGAAATAGGTAACGGCTGTTTGTTTGGCTCACACCTTAAAGCCCTGGAAACGGAATGCCGGGAATGGCATGAAATGGAATGGAATCATTAAGATTTAAAATTCCCTGTTTTGATTCCCAAACCAAGCTTAATGGCACTCACGTAGTGAGTACAAAGCGAACTATTCTTTCGCATTTTATTAAGCGGCTGCAGTTACACCAAAACAACACCACCCACCAAATCCTAATCGAAGAAGCATCTTCGAAAGGAAGGAGAGGTATGCGGAGGGAGCGAGGGGAGAGATGGCGTATTTCTAAAACAAAATGCAGTCCATCAAAGAATGAACTCAACCGATGATTCAAGTGTAACAAGCTGGTTGAAAGATGTACATGTAAAAAACACTGAAATGAACAATAGTTACAATATTGCTAATCAAAATTTTCTTCCATACAGCACAAATAATGAAGGATTACAAGAAAGATTGTGTTTGAGAAATAATTTCTTAAAGCAAGGGTAACAGGTCAGAATCTATGACCTTGGAGAGTGGATGAGTAAAGACTACAAGGTAACAACGATGTGCAGAGCTCACTCATATGATGGAGCCAAACATTCATTGACCATGTCGACAAGGTTAGGATTTTCCAGTGCAGCAGTCACGCGTTCTTTGTCATTCAACTGTTTATTTACTGCAAATACAATAAGAAGCACAAATGTAAATAAACAAATAAAAATGATTATGAAGTGGCTAGATGGTGCCTTCTCAAGACGCCATGAGCTAGAGTTGTGCCAAGAACAACTATCAATATGAGCTTTTTCCAGATAAAACTTGTAACAGGAAGCCTTGTTCTTTGATGCAGTGGAATTGTGTGTTTGACAGTATGTCACATTGTAAGGTTCCCATACCCACACAATAAGCACATTATCACTTTATCAGATAGTGATCACACATCCTAGCTTCAACAGTTATGCTATCACACAATATTATTATATGCTATCACACAATATTAGGCGGGTTGACTTGGGTTCAGAGTTTGAGCTTAATCTGCAGGCAAGATACCTTTTCATGCAAAACAAAACAACATTTTTTCGGGATCACAAGATTCTCTTTGCATTTCCTATTCCACAACTTGGAAACCGTGTTTTAGATTCTCAAGAGAATCATCAATTCGTAATTTACCCAAGAAATTGCAATTCAAAGTTGATTATTTCTCTAATAACACCATAGAATATCAAAATTCTCATTTGTTTAATTGTTTATATCTAGTACCACAGTAAAAAAAAAAAGAAAAAAAAAGAAAAGAAAAGAGGAGAGTCGTTAGGAAATTGCATATATCCAAGTTCAACATGCCATGTCACACAAATGCCATATAAAAATTAAAAACTTGAAGGCAGAGAACAAGAGACAACCTGCTGCCTCAGTTGCATGAGTCCCTGGGGCAACCCTGATGTCCACCTGCAGACCAGAAAAAGCAGATGAGGGATGCAATACAAAGTATAAAACAAGAGAACCATACTAGACCAGGCACAACACAAAGTATCAACATCTGAAATACCTTAGTGTAGATCATATTTCAGCATTTCAAGATATTACAGCAAGAAAGATAATTTATGATATGCAGTTTTTAGTGTAAGATTCGAAAATGAGTTTTAATATCTACATCCTTATTCATAAGAGCGATAGATATGTAAAAAGGAAAAGGCAGATAGTCAGATACAAAAACAAAAAGAAGATGCAACAGGGAGTAGGGACAATAGCAATCATCATGTCCATTGTGGCATCAAGTAACCTCTTTTAATGATTTCAAAATGACTAGGTCATAAAAACTCAAAACAGAACAAGCAAGGAAATGATGCATCTTGGTGAATAGTACTGAATACGAATTACTAAGTCAGCCAATTCTGGAGCACAGCTAGTGCATCTTCACAGCAGGATTTAACTTAACCATCATAATAGGCGTCGTATTGCCATCCAAAATTCTGTGGCATATTGTTACTGCCTACCAGACAACAAACCTAGATTAACTATAACCACATACAACCTGCTTCGAAAATGTTCCTTCACCATCATCATAACCCTAAATTTAATGCCTAAGCAATGAAAAATATATTTTCCTGAATATTACAAGGAAAGCATTTAGCTTTGTTACATATCAATCTGTCAATAGGAGGTTTCACTAACTATTTTCAGTAAGACAGTGCAAAACGTGAACAAGTTTTTACAGGGCCATCCTAAATGTTTTGCTGTCGAAATGAAAATTAGACCCTACTAATAAGAGGAGAAAATTGTTGAAATACAGAAGTATAATTCATTAATGATCACATTTTAAGGATTGCAAAAGTTTACAATGGAAAAGAGATTCAACAATGGAAATTATTCTTGGCAAGTCCAAGCAGATTAAGAAGTTAAGAGTTAGAGCAGTTCAGATGGCCATAAACTTGAACTCTCAAGTAATATAAACAAGGATGACAAAGCATGGGTATTTGGTACACTGATAGTAGAGAGGGAAGCATCACTATCTTGCAAAACATAGAAGGTTCATAATACTGGACTGCTTTAAATACTTTCAGTCTACGGTCAATTCTCTCAGTGGCTAAAAGCTTAGAGGATTGTCATTCATATTTTTTTACTGCAAGGTAGCTGCAGGAAACCCTATGGATACATTTCTTAGCCAACTAGTTCCTAACAATCTATGACATCAAGGAAACTTATGAACTGAATAAGCTTAAAACCTCTATCAAGGAAAAGGAAGCACATGTATTTGAACTGGAAATATACAGGGGGAACGATCAGACAATGTAAACTATTATTGCCGTAGAAAAATGGACACACCTTGAAACGAGAAGGCAAACTCCGTAGAAGTTTAACCCTCAGGCAGAGGCCAATCACAGTTGCCATGCTGCAATGCTCAACTGTGGGTGTAAACGTAACCCTGAATATATTCATAACTCTTTAGTCTTTTCAATAAAAATATGTAGAATTGTAGACATTCTATTAGTCAAGTAGTTCATATAACCTGATATGATTACGCTTGTCGTCAATTTCAACAGAGTCCTCGGTAATTACTTTAAGCTCTTCCAAAGAATATGGATGCTCAGGGTCCTTTATGTCTCTAATATGGTGTATGAAGAGTTAAGAAAAAACAAATGCTACAATATTGGCCACTATTACTAATCTTAGCACAGTAAGAAAATTACCAATAACCACAATTCATAAATAATTGACATGATATGATTCCAAAGCATATACGGTATATACCACACAAAAAGAAAGGCATCCAAAGCCAGTAAATGAAACAAATAAAAGCCCTGAAATCATGAGAATTCAACGAACCTGAAACACAAGATGTAGCTATGTATGAACAAGTTTATCATCCAGAAATACTGGATTCATCACAAGCACATATTGGCTATTGTTATTAACTATTGAGAATGCTATTTTCAGAATTGAAAGCATCAACTTCATAAGAAGCCCTAAAATCATGAGAGTTCAACGAACCTGAATCACAAGATGTGGCTATGGTAGGAAGTTGCATTTACAAACAGTGCAAATGGCAATCAAACTTATCTTCCAGAAATACTGGATTCATCACAAGCATCTATTGACCGTTGTTACTGAGCATTGAGAATGCTATTTTCAGAATTGAGAGCATCCAATTCATAAGAAGCGCAGTTATTGCATTCGGAGGGAAGGAAAAAAAAACCTAAACAGGGAAAATTAAGAAGCAAGACGAAATTCTAAATCCGACGAATAAAATTAGGTTGAAACATAATGAATAGAAGAAAAAGGATATCGAAAACTTCGAGCTGATCGATTGTATCAGCGGAGTATTCATCTTCAACCTCGCGCGCTTCAGGCCGAATCCTCCGCTCTTTCTTCTCGTATACAGTTGGATTTGCGTTAATCAATCCCGTCATCGTCTTTCTCTGTCTTGTTCGACCTCGTCTGCTAAGACGACGACGCCGGCGAGGAGGATGGGGGGCTGAAGGCGGAGGAAGTCGGCGACCGCGTTTCAACTGAGGCGGTCTTCAGATAACTCGGGAAATTTTGTTGCACCGACCCAATAAAGACGGGGAAGGAAATTTTGGAGTACTCCTTTTTTATTTTATTTTATTTGGGTTACACTTAACAAGGTCCATTATTTTATTTTATATTATATTATTTTATTGTATGATTTATTTTTCAATATTTTTATTAATTTCTACCTTAAATATATATATATATATATATATATATATTTTATTAGGAAATAATTCGAGACCGGACAGACCCGGATCTCGAGAGGCCGACAAAGTCGGCAGACGGCAAGCTTATAGATATCGAGGAAAAAAAATTATGAATCAAAATTTATTTATTTATTTTTTCTATAAAATTTGCTCTTCTAGAAAAACTTATGAATCAAAATTTAGGACGGAGGGAGTACCAATTACAAATAACTAAACCCCCAAATATAAGTTTAATAGTAGTACTAATAATAATTATCTTTTAATTAATTAATGATATGAGAAAGCGGACACATCAACGATAAAACCCTAGGGCTATAGGCGATTTCCGGCGTCCGCTTCCTGGTGGTCTCCGACTCGCCTCTCTCTCTCCGGTCTAGGGCTGTGAGAGCTAGGTATTCCCTCGCCGGCATCGTGCGAGATTCACCGTGGTTAGGGGGACGTCTAGGGCATTGGATTCTTACGGTTTGCACAGGTATTCGATTGGAGGACAGGTATGGGGAACAAAGGGAAAGAGATTCATCCAACAGCAGATGAGACGGTTGTCATCGAGGGGGATGAAGCGATCAAGGATAGTGTCTCGGTACAGTCAAAGATGTCCCTCATCGGGACAGTTCTCTCATCTAGGGCACCGAACGCTCAAGCGCTGAAATCGACCATGAAAGGGGCGTGGCGTACTAGACAGGGATTCATATTTCGGGAGATCAAAGAGAACCTCTTTAGCTTCCAGTTCAGCACAGTGGAGGACAAGGAGAAGGTTATCAAAGGCGGCCCGTGGTCCTTCGACAGAGCACTGTTGGTGTTAAAGGAACCGGGAATGGAGCAATCGTCGGCAATCAGGTTCACAAAATGTGCTTTTTGGATTCGTGTTTATGATCTTCCTCTTGCGGCATATACTAGAGCTATGGCTGAAAAAATAGGGCAAGTGTTTGGGGGTCTAGTGGATATGAATGAGGAGGAGCTGGTGGTGTGCAGCAGATTCCTTCGCATGAAAGTGACTGTCGACCTGCAAAAGCCGCTGCGTAGGGGGCTGATGATATCGTTTGGTGGGAAGCGGATGTGGGTAGAGATCAAATATGAACGGCTTCCTAATTTTTGCTACATGTGCGGAATGCTAGGTCATACAGAACTTGAATGCAAGAGCAATGAGGAGGAGCGGTTCCAAGGGGAGTACGGCGATTGGATGAGAGCTTCACCGGTCAAAATCATTAGGGAAAGGAACAGTGTTGATAGAGAGGAGGAGAGAAGGGTTCTCGAAAAGATGACGGGGAAGGGTGATGAGAAGGAACTGGAAACTGAACGAAGGGAGGGACGGAGGAAAACCTTATTAGAAATACTAGAGGAGAGGGAGGAGGAGGAGGCAGGGAAGGATGTCGAGGAGAGGGAGTTGGGGGAGGATGAGGAATTCATAGTTGAGCGAGTGAACCAGGTATCGCTAGTGGAGGGGGACGACAAGCGTGAAGAGTTGGGAGGAGAGCTTAATAATATGACCAATGGGGGCAATGGGGGGTTAATACAGGGAGGAGGTGCGAGCTCAATGAAAGAGGGAGGGGGGCCGAAGGTCAAGGGGAGTTGGAAGAGGGCGGCAAGGAACAACGCTAAGAAAGGAGACGGGATAGGTGGCCCGAGAATATTAGGGAATAAGAGGAAGGAGGGAGTGGCGGCAGATGATGATGAGACTATGAGCAGCGATGATTGGGATAGAGTGGAGGTTACTGATGGGGTTCGAAGCAAAAGACTGAGGGTTGAGATTATTCCACCCGAAAAAATTATATCGGCCGGGGATATTATCCCCCGCCGGGAGCCATGAATTGCATAAGCTTTAACTGCCGGGGAGTGGGGGAGGCCCGCGCAGTTCAAAAACTTACCGATATGGTAAGAAGGGAGGCCCCAAAAGTCCTCTTTCTCATGGAAACTAAAAGTAGGAGGGAGAGGATGGAGTCAATAAGGGTAAAGCTGGGTTTTAAGGGGGTGTTCACAGTCGATTGTGTGGGCAGGTCGGGGGGTCTGGCTTTGTTTTGGGAAGAGGAGTGCGAAGTTAGCATCATTTCATACACCCAGCACCATATCGATGCCACATTAAAGGTTGGAGATGAGCAGGAATGGAGGGTGACAGGGGTGTATGGATGGCCGGAGAGCGTCAACAAGCACCTTACGATGGGTTTGCTCCGGAGATTGCACGAGGAGCCAGCTGCTGCTTGGCTGTGCATGGGTGATTTCAATCTTCTCACTGCAGTGGAGGACAAACAAGGGGGTCGGGCACCTCAAGTGGACAGGTTGATCGAGTTTAGAGAGGTGCTAGAGGCTTGCGAGCTAAGGGATATTCCGTTTTCGGGAAATCGGTTCACTTGGGATAATGAGAGGGAGGGGGAGGCTTTCGTGCAGGAAAGGTTGGATATGGCCTTTGGTAATGATCAGTTGTTGGATATGTTCCCGAACATTATAGTACGCCATCTTGGTAGGTGCCATTCGGATCACATCCCGATTAAAGTTTGTCTGCAAGGGGGAGAAGGGGATAGCAATCATAAGGGGGAGCGGCCATTTCGCTTTGAGGCAATGTGGTTGACGGAAGAGGATAGTATGGAAGTGATTATTAATGCATGGGAAAATCCGGGATCATCGCATGTTTCGCCCAGCATCGAGGGCAAGATCGAGAGGTGTGCGGTGGACCTGAAAGATTGGGACAAGGTGTGGTTTGGCAATGTTAAAGTGGAACTAGGAAAGGTCCGGAAAAGGCTGACGGAATTGGGGAATATGGAAATGACAGGGCTGTTGGTGAAGGAGAGACGGGGGCTGGAAAGGAAAGAGAAGTTGTTGATGGATAAGGAAGAGGTTATGTGGTTTCAAAGGGCTAGGGCGAATGAGTTTCGGTGTGGGGATAGAAACACCAGTTTTTTCCACAAGAAGGCCACGGGAAGGAGGAAAAGGAATATGGTGCGAAAATTGATAGGGGAGGATGGCAGAGAGGAGTATAGTTGGGCTGGGAAGAACGCGGTGGCGATTGATTACTTTTGTAAATTGTTTGAATCCAATGTCTTAGCCAACCCTGATACGGCTACTCAAGGAATCGAGCCTCTCGTGTCGGCGGAAGATAACCATGAGCTGTCATGTCCCTTCACCGCTGGAGAGGTAAAATCTGCCCTTTTTTCTATGCATCCCACAAAAGCTCCGGGTCCGGACGGGATGCCAGCACTTTTTTACCAAAAATGTTGGCATATCGTCGGGAACGATGTCACTAGGTTTGTTCTTGGGATTCTGAATGGCCAGCCGATACCTCCGGGATTGAATCACACTTTCATAACTTTGATCCCGAAGGTTTCGGACCCATGCAGAATGAAGGATCTTCGACCAATCAGTCTATGCAATGTGTTGTATAAGATTATTTCGAAAGTACTAACCAACAGGTTGAAGAAAGTCCTAGGGAAGCTGATAGCACCTAGTCAGAGTGCTTTTGTACCCGGCAGGCTCATAACAGATAATGTACTTGCTGCCTTCGAAGTTTTCCACCATATGAAGACAAGGAAAGGGAAGAAAGGGTTCATGGCCCTGAAACTGGATATGGCAAAGGCGTATGATCGAGTCGAATGGGGTTTTCTCGAGCACTGTATGAAGAGATTTGGGTTTGACGAGAGGTGGATCTCTCTAATCATGGGATGTGTGAGGACCGTTACCTTTTCGGTTCTGATGGAGGGGAGGCCGTCCCAGACCTTCACGCCAGGCAGGGGATTGAGACAAGGCGATCCTCTGTCTCCGTACCTCTTCCTAATCTGCGCTGAGGGCTTGTCCGGGATGCTCCGGGTTGCTGAGTCCCAATTGCGCTTGGAAGGCATCCGGATCTCCCCTAGAGCACCTTCTATATCTCATTTATTTTTTGCTGATGACTGTGTTTTGTTCTTGCGAGCCTCCTGCCAGCAGAGCGAGACAGTGATGAATATCCTCCGTACTTATGGAGAGGCGTCCGGACAACAGGTGAATTTCGCTAAGTCAGAACTGTCCTTCAGCAGAAATGTCAGTGAGGAGCTTAGGGGTGCGATTCAGGGAGTGACGAACATTCGGGAGGTGTCAAAGCATGAGCGGTATTTGGGCCTTCCGACTATGGTCGGGAGGTCAAAAAAGGTGATCTTCCAGCAGTTGAAGGAGAGGGTGTGGAAGAAAATGAAGGGATGGAAGGAAAAGACCCTGTCGAGAGCGGGTAAAGAGATCTTGATCAAGTCTGTCGCGCAGGCCATACCAACCTACACAATGTCTTGTTTTATGCTCCCGGATGGGCTATGCAAGGAGTTAGAGATGCTCATGAGTAATTTTTGGTGGGGCGAGCAAGGAGGTAAGCGGAAAACACATTGGATGAGTTGGAAAAGAATGTGTAAAGCCAAGTGCGATGGGGGTATGGGGTTCCGAGATCTAGAGAGCTTCAATGTCGCGCTACTAGCACGACAGGCCTGGAGACTATTGCAAGAACCGGAATCGCTGCTTGCTCGGTTGTTGAGGGCAAAGTACTACCCTCACTCGTCGCTGCTGGAAGCCTCGATGGGTCATCAACCGAGCTACACTTGGAGGAGCCTGCTGGCGGGGCGAGATGCATTGAAAGAGGGACTGATTTGGTGCATCGGAAACGGATCCGAGGTGAACGTGTGGGCTGATAGATGGCTACCTGGTACGTGTTCCGGACGGGTAATTGGGAATTTTTTTGGGGGAGATCCGAATTTGAGAGTGATTGAACTGATCGACTGGGACTGTGGTCGATGGAAGGAGGAGGCTATACGGCAGGTGATGCTGCCAGGGGATGCGGAGAGGGTCTTGAGCTTACGGCTGACTGATCCGGACATCAACGACAGGTTGATTTGGAAACACACCAAAAATGGGTTGTTCTCGGTTCGATCGGCCTATCATATGATCAGAGAGAAGAAGGAAGGAGAGGTCGAGAGGGCGGGACAGTCGGATCCGAGTGTCACAAGGAGAGCTTGGAATGCTCTGTGGCGTCTCAAACTCTTGCCAAAGGTCACATCATTAGTTTGGAGGGCGTCAAGGGAGGTATTACCCTGCAAGTGGAACCTGCACAGGCGCAAGATGGTGGAAGAGCCTTTGTGTGAGCTATGTGGTCGAGAGGAGACAGGGTATCATGCAGTTTTTGAGTGCCCTTATGTCAGAGCATTGTGGCGCCTGCAACCGGCTTTGGAAAGACGATGGCTCACGGGACAATCTGTCTTCGAAGCCTTTATACTTGTCTTCTCGAGTTGCAAGGAGGACGAGCGACAATTGTGGTCGATGATGGTCTGGCAAGCATGGGAGGCGCGAAATAAATTGCTATTCGAGGGGGTTCGTAAAGAGCCAAAACAACTAATGAGGAGGGTGCAAGAACTGTTAGAGGAATTCAAGAGGTACAAAGACCCGGCGGCACCAGCTCCAAGGGAACCCGCAAAACCAGGAGGGGAGAGGTGGAAGAGACCAGCACCGGGAGTGTTCAAGATCAACTGCGATGGATCGGTTTCGGCGGACGGAAGCGCAGGCATTGGTTTTATAGTGCGGGATGAAGAAGGCAACTTCGTGATGGCGGGACACAAAGGGGTGCAGGCCTCCAAGGACATCGAGGTTGTTGAAGCGGAGAGTGTGCAATGGGCATTAGCTCGGGTCGGGGAAAGAGGCTACATGCGAATTCACCTAGAGTCTGATTGCCTTAGTCTGATTACGAAGTTGGGAAGAGGATATGAGGGGCTGGGCACCCTGCGGCATATGGTTGACAAAATCCAGAGACAGGCGACAGGTTTTGCTTCAGTCGAATGGTCTCATTTAAGAAGGCGAGGGAACACAGTTGCACATGAGTTAGCCAATGTTAGGCCTATATTTGATACTCTGTTTTTTGATAAGGATTCAATGCCTCAAGCTGCTCTTGTAAGCTTGGCTGGGGATGTGAATGAATAAAAAGTCTTTGTTTGAGCTCAAAAAAAAAAAAAAAAAAGATATGAGAAAGCGTGAAAAAGTCTCAATTGGGGAAAAATTTGGGGGTAAATTCTCAATTGAGAAATTTTTTTTGGGGCAAATTCTTCTCCTCAATTCCTCTTTCGATCCAAATCTATGTGAGTAATCCTTGGGCTTTCTTCTTATTTGTGCTCGATTCGATTTGTCCCTTCCGGATTTGGTTTGGTGATCTCTCGATTTCGCCGATTTTTGCGAGTTGTGTGAAATCGAAGAGCAAGTCCCTCTTGTCTCAATCGTCCGATTTGGGGCTTTCCGTTTGCCGGCCTGGTCTTGGCTTGGCTGGGTTCGGTTTCTCCTCCAATCGGTCCATCAATGTCTTCTCCGGGGTAGTCGTTGATGGCACGGTTTTATTCCAATCGTCGTCACTGCCAACCTCTCGGCAGTCTACATCGTCTAGTATGTCGGCGAGGGGTTAGCCCCTTGCTGCTGAATCTCTCTGGCGGCCACGGTGTTGTCGGTGATGTCAGGAGCCTCCGTCTCGGGTCTTTGTCGTCGATGTTGGTTGTCGGTGGCCGCTTCTCTCGTTCACCCTTGTTCCTTTGGGCCCAAGCTTTGGGTCCTTCGGGCCCAAAGATGTGGAAATATCAAAAAATTTTAAGTATCCCGAAAGGACCTTGAGTAAACCCACCCGAAAGGGTCTGACGAAATCCCGCAATGGCTTGTCGATACTTTTGCAGGTGAAAGCTTGTTGGCGTTTTGTTCGAGCAGTTTACGGCTCTGCTTCCGATGTTTCTAGGAGATCTTCTGCTTTATTGGGGGGCGTCGAGTCTGTAGTCGGGTCTGGCTGGGGTCGTGGTGGTGCGCTCAAAGGCGACTCCGTATTCGGGATAGAGTTTCCTTGGAGTTCGTCTGCACTACCCACATGAGTTAGTGTCCTGCTGTATTACTGGCCCGCGGTGCTATTGTTCAGTGGTGCTTGGTTGCGTTCTTCGGTGGCTTCCTCAGCTGTTCGGGTGTTTGATCTTCTTGGAACGTTTGTTGTAGTGTTTATTTCTGTTTGCTTCATTACGCCTGTTATTGTATTTTTGTTTCTGTTTTTAGAGTGCTCTGTTAGACGGTTTCGCCGTCTGCCGACTTTGGTCGACCTCTCGATAAGTCAAGCATGTCTGACCTTCAAATTTTTACATAATAAAAATAAAATAAAATTATCTTTTAATTTTTATCCACAAGATCCTAAAAACCCACCTCCGTGGCTCAAAACAAAGCCTAATCATCCCACCACACAAATCACTTTTTCCCACGAGGCGGAAAGAGAGCCCACAAATTCTACATTTGGATTTTCCAATTACTTTTTTTTTTATTAATTACTCCGTATTAATTAATTAATACAGAGTACTATCAAAATCCGAAACATCTCCATTTCACGTAGTATTATCATTAAATTAAGGAATAATTACTCAAAATAATATGAAGTATCAACTATTGACCAAAAATAATATGAACTTTAAAATTCACTAACTAATGTACAAACTATACCAATATTAACCGAAAACAATATGACTTCAAATTCCGACCCATTTTCAAACCAAAATGCTGATGTGGCATCCGGGGCAAAGATTTTGGCCTGAAAATAAAATAAACAAGAAATTAGGTGAAATATTGTAAATAGCCCACAACCCATCTTCTTCCTCCTTGTGCCACTTTCACGCTGTTTCAAATTGAGCAGTGGCGGCGAAGACATGTCGGCAAAGGCGGCGGTTGATGGCAACAGAAGCTAGGGTGGCGAGGAGTCCGATGACTGGATATACGACGACAACCGCTGCCTCTTATGACCACTAGGGTTGCCGACGACGCAAGTTGGGGAAGGTTAAACAATGTCGAAAATCTTATGCGTGCATAAGGTCGGGGTGAACAAAGATTATGAAACATCAAATTGAACACATTTTTATCTTCCTTTTGATTTTAAGAAGCTCACTGTGTGTTCAATTTACGATAAGAATGTCGATTGCTATCCCAATTCGACAAAGGTAATTTTTTAGGGTTTTCGAATTTTGATGAAATTGGGGGTAAATTGGAATCGAAATCAATCAATAGAGATTTCATCACACTAGAAATTGAATTTCCGATCATTTCGGTGTTGAGGCCATGTAATTTGGAGTTGAATCGGCAAAACCGCCATGGGAGACTCATTGCTTGAGCGCACCAGGTCCGAGGAAGGGGACGGAGTTGGCTCTCATCGCCACCGAACTCGCTCCACCACATTGAATATGCTGCCAGAAACTGTTGTTTGGTCGACGACGTCTTCACTGTATGCTCTTTGCCGCCGGTGACCGACCACCGTAGTGAGGAAGAAGAAGCAGTCAGGCTATGTCTCTTTGTGTTTGTAGATTAATTTACAATACTCCACCTAACTTTCTTGTTTATTTTATTTTGAGCCCAAAAACATTTTCGGTGATCGGAATTTGAAGTCGTATTGTTTTCGGTTAATATTGGTATAGTTTGTACATGGATTAGTGAATTTTAAAGTTCATATTATTTTTGGTTAAGAGTTGATACTTTGTATTATTTTGAGTAATTTTTCCTTAAATTAAATGAAGACAATAAAAACATTTTCATTATAAATTAGCCCATGTTACCTCGTCGCATTTTCTTTTTTTTTTTGATTCGAACCTCGTCGCATTTTCTACTCTATTTTTTTTCACAACTCCAATTATTTCCAACTTCACTAGTCAAATATAAAATCATATGTAAATGCTATATTTTCAAAACTATAATTATTTTTATTTAGTATTCATCTCTTTATTTTATTATTTTTATCTTTTAAAATAATTTTTACATTATTTTATAGTAGGTAGTAAATCTACAGTCTATTATTATTGAATTTAAATTAATAACTTTTAATCAACTCGCCGTACTAATTTATACTGTTTCGTATTTTTTATTTTTCTCACACATAAAAATCGAAATTAAGGACGTCCAGCGCGACAACGACTCGCCACGACGACACACACCTTTACTCTCTCCGACTCCCTGCGCTTCATCTCTCTCCCAAACAGGGAAAACCAGGAACTACAAGCCCTAATTTTTTCACCCTCAATTCCAAATCGAAAAATTCTACACGCTCTTCATTCGATCTGAGCTTCCAATTGTTCATTTCCCGGTTCATGTTCACCAATTACCCCTGAAATTTCATCATTCTCTGTACGTGCGTGTGAAAGCCCTAATTCTACGTTTTTCCTACCTCAATTGAGGGGTTCATTTGTATTGCTGTTCTAGCTTTCCAATCCCGGGGAATAAGTGTTTGACGCAGAGTTCGACTTGACAGCGAGTTCAATCCGGGCTGTACGGTAGTTGGAAATGTTTTCTTTGTTAGCATAGGATTTTTTTTTTTGTTTTTTTTTTATAGTGTGGTTTGATTTTGCATTGTTCTGTGATATTGGCTTGGATTTCTCCGGTGCTTGTAGGATGAGCTTGTGAGGTGTTATTGTTTGTAGTTCGGTTATTTTTTTTCCTTTTTTTTCTTCATTTGGGAACCATGGGGAGTACTGAGACAGATAAATCTGCCAAGGATCCCAAAACTCCAACGCCACCGCCGGCCACTACTCAGGTTTTTTATTATATTTTATTTTTGTTACTGTTTAATCTTGATGTGGCCGTTTTGATTTATTATTGATATTTTATTTTGTGGCTTCCTAGTATTGGCACACACATATATTCTTAGAGGTTCTTGCTTTTTTCGTTCAGGAGCAATCTTCAGCTACAAGCACTGGGGCTGTTAACCCTGAGTGGTCTGGATTTCAGGTTTGTGCTTAGAAAGATTGTTTTTGGTTTGGTATTGATATCGGATGATATCTTCATGAGATATGTACCTCCCTCCAAATTAGTATATCAAATAGTCTAAAAAGGGGTAAAATCTAATATCAACATATCGATATCGGTTATATCAAACACTAGATATGAGATATTACGGGGCCTTATAAAGGTTTTTTCTTATGTGGACGCCTCTTTTTGCCGCTATTGAGGTATCTTTTGATTGAGGGATGCAGTTTTCCTTGTTTTTGATAGGCTTATTCTCCTATGCCCCCTCATGGATTTTTGGCATCGAGCCCACAAGCTCACCCTTACATGTGGAGTGTTCAGGTACTGAAGCCATGCTTTCCTTTTTCCTTGTCTATTATTCAAGATTATTAGTTCTTTGGTACCTAATTATGAGTGCTGAGTTCGTAAAAGTTAGCATTCAAGGAAAAATTGATGGTTTTTTGTGTGTTTGTTGGGGTGAGGGGGTCTTATGACAGATCTGATGGTCGAATGAATTCGCACCCCAATCTGAGATCAGAAGATATGTAGTATTTGAATTTTGAAGTGTGTTATCTTTTTTAAAAAAAAAATATAAAAAGGAGTATTTTTTTACTAATTATGCAGTTCTCATGGACTTGCTTCTCTTAGGATGGTAAAGAGTGAGAATACATTTTTCTCCCTTTGGCATATAGTGTTTCTGTAATCGAGCTTGACTAAGACACTAACAGGTTGATCAGTTGAAGATAACATAGTATCTGGTTTTTAGAGTGTTGATATCCATATTATTTTCTCTGGATGCGTTATTAGAGATTATAATTTTGGGCCGTATCATTTTGTGTTTGTTACTATTTTTGCACACATTTTTTCGCAAGTGTGGAAAAGATTTAGTTTCACTGCTTCCTTTTGGTTTGGCTTTGCTTCCTTTGCAAAGTGCTGATCTTAGTCATGCTGTTTCTCTTTCAATAGCCTATCATGCCACCTTATGGAACACCTTCACATCCTTATATGGCAATGTATCCACATGGAGTATATGCACATCCTTCCATTCCTCCGGTACAAATGGACACTTCAGTTATTTGTGTATTATGCTCAAGCGAGCGTTGTGCTAATCCAGTTAATTACTTTGAAATTATGGATAGGGAACTTATCCTTATAGTCCATATGCTGTGCCTCCTGCCAATGCCATGCCTGAAGCTTATGTAAGCTTATTATAGTTGAATGATTCTTTTTGATTAATTTTAAAGGGGAAATGCTTTTGGCAAATATGTTTTGCAGTAAAAATCATAGAGACTTCTTGCAGGGAAACACTCCCATAGGCATGGATGTAGATGGAAAGGTTCCAGAGGGGAAGGAAAAACTACCAATCAAAAGGTCAAAGGGAAGTTTAGGTAGTTTGAATATGATTACTGGTAAAAAAAACGAACAGGGGAAAACCAAAGGACCTTTGGCTAATGGCGCCTGCTCAAAGAGGTATGCCTATGGAGTGTGGAGGTTCTTGAATTTGCTATTGTGTCCTTGTGATTTCCTTTTATAGAACAAATCTGGCTTGCTAATCATTGAGTTATGTTACGTTTCTTCTTGACTCAATATCAAATTTGTGGGGGTTATGGTTGTGTTATTATCTCAAAGCATATTATTAAACAGCCACTGTTCCGTATAATTAGTTAGGCACATCATTGAACCAGTATTATTCTGTTGGGTTTCATTGCTAAAATTCATGCAACTACATCTTGTCCTGCAGTGGTGAGAGCGCAAGTGATGGATCAAGTGAAGGAAGTGATGCAAATTCTCAGAGTGTAAGAATCTATGCTAAAATGATTTGTTTATGCCACACATCTGTTGCATGTTGGCACTTGGCATGGGTTCAGTTCACTTATCTTGATAGGACTTTTTTTTTTTTAATTAGTTTGAAGACTGGTTTCTATTTTTGGTTTCCTTGATCTTCTCATACCTGATGTTCATGATAAAATTATGTTGCTTGCAGGACTCTCAGATAAAATCTTCTGACAGACATGAATCTTTAGAAGGTTTATCCCGGCAAGCTTTCTCCAAATTGTGACCAGTGTCTCTTCATATAAAGTGTTAAATCATTTTTTCCCCACTTTTCTGCAGCTGATGCTTCTCAAAATGGTAGCTCTATGCATGGTCCTCAGAATGGTTTATCGAATCCACCTCACGCTGTAGTAAATCCAGCAATGTCTATTGTGCCTATGCCAGCAGCTGCAGCTGGTGTTGTCGCTGGCCCCACCACGAATTTGAATATAGGAATGGATTATTGGGGTGGTGCTGCTCCATCGGCTATGCCTGCGATGCATGGAAAGGTTGCTTCAGCACCAGTTCCTACTGGAATTGTTACAGCTGGATCCCGGGATAACCTGCAGTCCCAACTCTGGTTACAGGTTTAAGTCATCACCACTCTTTGAACTATATCTCTGTCAAGTGCTAGAACTCTAGTGTAAGTTTAATGTTTTGATAAGTAGCATTAGCATCATTCTACTCCATTTCTCGATCCTATTAATACCAGACATGCTACAGTATTAAGCAGGACAAATTTGATTGGACTGTTTAGGATCTCTAGACGTAGTTTATGAAACTGATGTCTGCTGTTTAAGCTGTATCAAATATATTTTAACCTGATAAAAATAAAGCATTCAAGGAACAATATTATTCGTAACTTGTGTGACATTACATGTAGTCCCCTTCATCTGCTTTCTATAGTCTTCTTGCTGATGTGACAAGTTTGAGGGTAACATATCTTTAAACTATTTCTTAGCTGTTCTTGTTGAAAGGGTAGTTGTATTTGTTTATTAGGTACTATAGATGAGTGAAATTAATATATTTTAAATTCATGTGCTAATTGCTAGTCACACATGTGCACTAGGTTCTAATCTACAGGTTTTACCGGGATAATTAAGTTGCATTGTATTCTGCTCATAATGTCCAACCTCTTTTTTATTCCTCGTACTTTTACCACATCGGTTTTAGGATGAGAGGGAACTTAAGAGGCAGAGACGTAAGCAGTCAAATAGGGAATCTGCTCGGCGTTCAAGATTGCGCAAGCAGGTGGGGAGGGGACATTTCTCTTTTGTTGTTACATCTATTTGTCTGATTTTCTTCCAGGTCTGATTCTTATTGTTCTGCGCTGTGCATTATTGAACTAGGCTGAGTGTGATGAGCTGGCACAGCGAGCTGATGTTTTGAAAGAAGAAAATGCAAGTCTTAGAGCAGAACTCAGTCGCGTCAGGAATGATTATGAACAGCTTCTAGCCGAGAATAAAATGCTTAAGGTAACCCTTCGTCATCGCTCATCATCCTTTTAGTTAATGATCTATCAGGTAGGTGAAAAAAAGGCAAGCATCTTGTTCTGGACTTCAGGTGATCAAGAGTTTTAAGCATTTTCATCTCTTGTTCAATATGTTTTCATTCGGTGCTGAATGTTAGAACTGAAAAGCGATCTTCCCTAGGGTCTGGTTGGATTCCAAAAGAATGCATTTTGGCCACTTATCAGTATAAGTGATCTTATAATGCGTTTCAAGCAGAAAAATGTCTTATAAGAGTGATATTTACATAGATTCTCAGTATGTCAGCAATACTGCCAGCAAAAAGAGTTTTTTTTTAATGACTCGAAGCAAACCTCGTAGACAACTGCAGAATATAACAACTCAAAATACTTCGGTTTAGGATTTTCTAATTTCTATTACCTCCTCCCATGATTGACAAAGCCTTGTGATTGCAGGATAAGCTTGGGGAAAACTCTGACAATGCGGAATTGGTTAGGACTAATCATCCGGCTAATGAAAGCCAACCAACTGGGCAAAACGAGCAAGGGGAAAGTGGTCACTAAAACAATAGTCCGTCCCCGGTTTAGACTGCCTTCTTCAGTAACACGGACTGACCCAGTATCTATAGTTGAAACCCTTACATCTAACACAACCAACGTGTGCTGAACCTGACCCAATTCTAGGTGCAGGAACAGGTATGAATCCTATTATCCTCTTGAACTCTGCAATTCAGCAATCCAATCTTGGTGATGCCTGTTTATTTAGGGCTGCGATGCTATGCACGACATGCCATGTAGCGTACGAAATTAGTGGTACACCAACTCCTTATTGTTGTGGATAGAGGTATGTTTTGTCACCTATGCTGGTCATTACCTGGAGTGTAGCTTTAAAAATTACTTGGTGAGATATGTAGAAGTCCGAACTCGGGAAGGTACAATTTTAGATAATTTAGTTCTGTATGGCAGATGATATTTGATGTTTTGCCATCGCTATTTATGGTCATAAAACCTTAGTAGTTTTATGATCTAAAACTCCCCTTTTACCGCCTATACGAGTAGAAGCTTCTGTAATATCTGGTTTGTTTTTTTCGGTGTTATTGTTCCGATTTGCCATAACTTGTATATGAAATCCGAGTCGAAGCTCATTCAAGGCATGATCTCACAAGAGTGACTTCTTGATCCTATTGGATAGATGTGCTATTCGACGTGAGCGAGTCGCATTGGTTTGGTTGGTCCGATGAGCGGATAAAACGATAAAATGCTTCCTTGCAGGTTTTAAAGATGCACTCTTTACCGATCTTGAACTCGAAACCCTTGGTTAAGACTTAAGAGAGAACCATTGTTGTCAACTCACTCATCTTGCTCGAAAATTTGTTCGAGGAATGGGTGTGTATATTTTGACCCCTAGATCCTGACCAAAAAAAAAAGCGATCATTTATTTTGACCTAATTGACTTATACCCTTAGATTAAAAACTGATTAAAAAATTATCAAAAAACTATGAGTTGTAGTGTTGTACTATATAAAAATGATTTTTCAATCCAATGTCCAAAATTTAAAAATATTTTTTAAATTTTAATTAGTTTAGTCGATTATTTTTTTGGTAGAGAATATTTTTCCGATTTGGGATCTTATCATATGTTCTTATGACTGAACATTATGTATTAAAAAAAGAGTTGATTAATGCAACTTTCAAATAAACGTCGTTGATCCACACTTCCCCAGGAGACGCCTTTTCCACGGATGGGTTTCTGCCTCTGTCTCCCCGGCGTCGAGACGTCGTGTCTGTCCTTCGACTTTCTCATGTTCTCGGCATTCACAGTCTTTACTTGGTGTCCTTCGGCTATCTCTCTGATGGTCTTCTTTACTGAGATCTTTTGTATTCAGGTTTTTCTTTTGTATTTTGTTTTTCTAGTTATATCATGACGGTTAGTCCGTCTACCGTTCACTTGGCCTCTCGAATTTTCCAGATCTCTTTCTCATTTGGGATATCGAATTATTTCCTTTTTTAAAAAATAAAATAAAATAAATGGTGCTTTTATGCAAAATGATGTAAATAAAGGGTGATTCTGTGGAATTTACAGTGAAATGTAAACGCAAGCGAAGAGGATTTATAATTTTAAATGGACACGAAAACTAATTTGTTTTTCCAGTTAGGAATTTGCGCTGCAAAAATATCCCAAACCCAACAAAACGCTTTCAGTTCACACGATAGAGAAGTTTCTCGCCGGCCGGAATATGCAGGTCGCCGGAGCCATTACTGACTTGCCGGTTACTCTTCCCTCCGCCGCCGGCTACAGGTTGAGGGAGTCTAGAAGCTGCCATTTCCTTGCTGATTCTAAGCCCCTGGGAGTTGAGTTCCTCCTGTTTCTGACTCGAATTTTGTTTTTTTCGCATGCTTGTAGTTTCAATCGGCTATTCGAGTGGTGTTTCGAGATTGAATTCGGTGATTTCGTGTTCATTTGAGTTTCTTGTTAGTTCTAGGTTTTGCGATTCAATTGTTAAAATTGATGGCCGAGAAATTTCTACCTTCTGTTTTCAACTGTAGATGGAAAGTCAAGTTTGTCGTGCGTTTCAGAGACGGTGGAAGTTTGGTTTAGGAATTTCTCTGACTGAGGCATTTTAGTTCATTCTTATGCTGATTTTGGCCAGGAGGACGGACAGATAATTGAGGTTTCATTGTGGAATCGTGATAAAGCAGGAGCTTGGGAATCCTCTGAAACGTCTACGAAAGGGGAAAATAGATTATAATGATGTTTGCAGTTGAAGCACTTCATAGAAATTTGGAAATTCAAGCTAATCTATACTGAATTTGAGGGAACTTCTGATACATATCTCATTATTGAGTAAAGTTGATTTGAGTTATGTTATATGCTTATATGAGTGTTATGGGATTGAATGAGAACTTTATTCTGTGTGGAGTTAGTAAGGAGTAAATACGAATTACAAAACAAAGATATGCTGTTGAAGGCGATGCAAGCACGCCATGGTTGAAGTCTATGATCTCAATTTGCTTGCTTGGGAAAGATCTCATTAGTTGAAATTGTTCATGTTATGTATACTTTGCCTGTAGAAGCTCCCCTAAACCTCTCAGTCCTCACTCCTCAGTCCGGTTGATTGAATGATTGAGATCAGTTCAACAACGTGTTTGCTTGTCACCTGATGTTCCATAGCCTACATTTCCGATCCTTGACCTAGCGATTTTATACTTAATTTTACTGTCTGAACTCATTTCTGCATCCTCATATAGTTTTTGCCATCCAGAGTTGCCTATCATATGGCATTTCAAAGGCTGTCAATGGGATGGGTAGGTGCCGAACGAGGGGATTCATTGTGAGAGCATCCGGAAGTCCTACTGGAGATTCAGAACCAGTCGCTCCAGTTCGTTTGGAATCTCCGGCTGGCCAGCTTTTGTCACAGATACTGCAAACTCATCCTCACCTCCTCCCAGCAGCAATTGATCAGCAGCTTGAGGAGCTAAAAAATTATCGAGATGCTCCAAAGGAAGAATCATCATCACCTCAAGATCTCCTATATAAGTATGTTTTACAACTTTTACTCCTTATCATGCAGTTTGCACATTTGCACAGTCACTCTTGAGCAGTAAAAAGAGACTAATTGAGTCATGGAGCTAGGATCTTCCTGCAATGACTATAAATGCAATTTTATCCGTGTTGGTTTCTTCCTCAATAGCTTCTGGGTAGTTTGATTCTGTTTTGGATCTGGAATAGCTCATGAGTTTAGTATTTGGGAGCTGGTTTTTATTTTTCGCTATTATAAGTTCCATTTGGAAATTTTAAATCTAGTACTGCATATTTCGAGCTACTTGAGTCTAAGTACTATGAATGTGTATTGAATCTGACACTTCAGGAGAATAGCTGAAGTGAAGGAGAAGGAAAGGCAGAAGAATCTGGAAGAAATAATGTACTGCTTGGTTGTGTCCAAGTTCATCGAGAATGACATCTTAATGATCCCCAAGCTTATGCCGAGCTCAGATCCCACAGGCAGGGTGGACTTCTGGCCTAACCAAGAGATGAAACTCGAATCTGTTCACTCTACTGATGCATACGAGATGATACAATCTCACATATCCCTTGTACTCGGAGATCGCCTCGTAGGCCCCCTACAGAATACCACCGAGATCAGCAAGATCAAGCTCGGGAAGCTCTACGCGGCTTCTATAATGTACGGCTACTTTCTGAAGAGAGTTGATCAGAGATACCAGCTAGAGAGATCCATGAACACCCTCCCGAAAGAATTCAGTGAAATGGAGGCCAGATTTGATGCTGCTCAGGCTGAAGAAGCTATGTTGGGCCCAGATTTCCCATACGGGCCTCGACTTGGCGAAGCCGGAGACGGGGATCTGTACACTGGTGATGAAAACACTAATAAGCTAAAATCATATGTGATGTACTTGGATGCAGACACCCTACAGAGATATGCAACCATAAGGTCGGGGGAAGCAGTCTCCCTGATTGAGAAGCAGACACAAGCCCTTTTCGGAAGGCCCGATATCAAGGTCGCGGAAGACGGAACGCTCGAGACAGGGAGCGACGAGATGCTTGTGCTTTCATTCGCGGGACTGACAATGCTGGTCTTGGAAGCTGTCGCTTTCGGGTCCTTCCTGTGGGACACGGAAGACTATGTCGAGTCGAAGTACCAATTCATCGGATCCTAGTGATGTAGGAGCCTGGTTGTGCAAGATGTATATTGTGTGGCTTTGCCAAATTGGTGAATGTTCAAGCAATCAAAAAAATCAAAATCAAGAAATTTTGTATGCATACATATTATATTGATACTAGTCGATTGTAATTTTAAACTAGCTTCTCAAAATTGTCAAAATCTATGGGGATTGGATGGTTTCATATACTTTGCTGATTCTAGACGACTTCTCCCTAACTTGTAGTGGTTCTCCTGTTCACATTCAGAGAGATCAATCAGATCGCAGACAAGGTGATCCATCTTCCGGATCTACTCGATCCCAATTCTCCCTTGCATCATTCTGAGCTTTAGGCGAATGCTCTTGGGCGGTAGATCAGCAGGATCTGACACTGTCGAAATTCTTACCTTATTAAAAAAAAAAACTTTTTAATTGAAGATGAAAAATGTGAACATATATGAAACAAGGGAATTGGATAAAACATTCCAATGCCTAGCTACTATCATGTAGAATTAGCTAAAGTTGGCCTAAAGCCATGTGCAGATCACATTAAACCACACCTTATCCAGGATTTTAGCATTTTTTATATTGCCAAATTGTCATAATTTATCATTTTATTGCTTCATACTTCAAATAGTCCAAACATTCTTCTTCTTTAATTTAATATTATAATTCGTTCGGTATTATCATGATTGATAACATTGTGTACGTTAAAACTCAATTTAGATTCATTTGATACATTGTTTGATTATAATGAATTGATAATGTACGTTAAATCTAAATTTACATGTAAAGTTGGCGTTGGTTCGCTTAGACCTTCCTCTATTAATTCTTACGGAAGAAATAATTGGATAGAGACCATCTTTTTAGTGTGTCAATTGTTGTCGTTTCTGTTTTTCCTATAAGGTGGTTGTTAGACCGACCTTGTTGTACGGCTCTAAGTGCTGGCCTATCACTAAAGCGCAAAAACAGAAGTTATCAGTTGCAGAGATGAGAATGCTGAGATGGATGAATGGGCACACAAGACTCGACATAATCCGAAATGCTGACATCAGAAGAGAGGTTAGAGTTGCGAGTATTGTGGACAAATTGCGGGAGTGCAGATTACGTTGGTTTGGGCACGTCAGTAGGAGACCTGATTCGGCTCCGGTTCGTAGATGTGAAATCCTGAATTTGGGAGAAATCCGTAGGGGGAGAGGTAGATCTAAGAAGAGTTGGCTGGAGGTTATTAGACACGATCTTATTCTGCTGAACCTATAAGAGGATATGACTTCGGACAGAGACCACTGGAGGAGGAACATTCGAGCTGCTGATGTTTAGTGTCATTTGTTATGGTTTTGATTTGAGCTGTGTCCTCTTGCCATTGTTTACTTTCATGCTTCTTCCATGCGCCTTCCCTTTCCTTTTCCCTGCTGTATCTGCTCCCTTCTCTGAGTCCTATTACTATGTGGTTATTGCCCTATCATTTTGGGTCTATCGGAAACACTCTCTCGATCTGTTCGGGATATGAGTGCGTACATCCTGACCCCCAGACCCCGCTTTATAGCGAGATTAACTGGGATGTTGTTGTTGTTGCTGCTGCTATTGTTTTTTCTTACTTTATTTCCATTTATTCTAATCATGTTTGATTGTGAAAAATACGGTATATTGTTGTATTTATGCATATTAATAATTTAATATATAGGGTGTTTGTCTTTGTCAAATGTGATCAACACTTGAGTTTGAGTTTGAGTTTGAGTTTGATCGAAAGAGAAGTTGAAGGAAATAAGGCAGGGGGTAAGGATTTGACTCATATTTTGATAGGCCAAGCTACTCTTGTAATAAAATAAACATATAAATAAGTAGTAGTTGAACTAAAATCAATCAACTTTTTGAACATTAATTAACTATGTATAATCTAATGAAGTCCACACACACACAAATATAATTGTAAAAATGGATCATCAAAAAATGACATATATAGCGGTTTACTCATTGTAATACCTACAAAATTAGCTAGGTACTATTTTTTGGTCTGCAATTAACTAGCTAGGTGGAGTATCATTTTTTTTATATAATTTTATTAATTATCATCAGAATTAAATAGGTACCTCATAACTCATAAGTGGGGAAACGCCCAAAAGTTCGAATTTTTTTTCAAAATAGCCAAAAATCGAAAAATTATTTGCGAAATAGCCAAGATCTGAAAGTTATTAGCGAAATAGCCAAAACAGGGTAAAGTCGCTGTTACAAACAGCGACTTTACCCAAAATTTTAAAAAAATTTAATAAAATAGGTAAGTCGCTGTTACAAACAGCGACTTACCTCTGTTTTGTATTTTTTTTAGTTTTAGGTTAAAAAAAATTAATTTTATCTAAAAACTTTTAAAAAAAATTAATATTGGGAGAGTCGCTGTTATAAACAGCGACTCTCCATTTTTTAATTTATTTTCCAAAACGTCGAACGTAGAACTCGTGACAGCGCCGGCCTCTTCTAGTCTTCCTCCCTCTTTGTTCTCCTACCGGCTGAAGATCAGCGTTCTCCCGTCTGCTGCTCCACAATCTCAGCCGATCGGCGTGCCCCAACGGACTCCAATTCTGCCACCAGCCACTGCAGCCTTCGGCGCCGCGAATTTGAGATCCGAAGTCCCCGGCGCCACAACACAGGTAGGCTGAGCAATCGGCGAACAATCGAACAACCATGGCCATCCGAATTCAATCGGCGCAATCGGCTGAGCAATCGAACAGCCATGGCCATCCGAATTCAATCATTGAAGGTCGACCGCAATCGGCTGAGCAATCGAACAATCGGCGCAACGGCTGCTCCTCTAGGGCTCCAGATCCGGCAGGGAGGGCGCACGGCGCTAGGAATCGCTGAAGTCGCTGGCGGCGCTGGGAGTCGCTGGTTTGCTCCGATCTCCGCCTCTGGTTCGACATCTCCAGATCCGGATCTCCGCCCTGATCGACATCTTTGCCTCCTGTTCGACCTCTCCGTTCCTATTTCCGGCGAATCGCTCCGTTCCTATTTCCGGCGAAGGTAGTCGATGTTTGCTCCGATCCTAAATCGTTGCTTCAAGCGTTCCATCGGTGCTGTTCCACCTATCTTTCCATCGGTGTTGTTCCATCGGTGCCGTTCTTTAAAAAAAAAATTAAAAAATGGAGAGTCGCTGTTTGTAACAGCGACTCTCCCAATATTAATTTTTTTTTTTAAGTTTTTAGATAAAATTAATTTTTTTAACCTAAAACTAAAAAAAAATACAAAATAGAGGTAAGTCGCTGTTACAAACAGCGACTTACCTATTTTATTAATTTTTTAAAAAAATTTGGGTAAAGTCGCTGTTTGTAACAGCGACTTTACCCTGTTTTGGCTATTTCGCTAATAACTTTCAGATCTTGGCTATTTCGCAAATAATTTTCCGATTTTTGGCTATTTTGAAAAAAAATTCCAAAAGTTCAGAGTAAAACCTAAAGTTGATTAATTAAACACTTTATAGCATGATTAATTAGGAAAAAAAAAATACAACAATAAATGTAATAATAATGCAAGGTTAGAGCCAAGGGGCTGCTTAATTACAGTTGACGTTACAAAAGTCTAAAAGTAGGTATGTATATATTTCCTTTTAACGAGGTAACTCATTTTTTTTGGTTAAATCCCAGACATACGAGACATATGACCCCCGTTAATAATAGTTATATCCACCGGTTGATAAAAAACAAGGTGAATTTTAATTTTTACCCAAAAAAAAAGGACTGAGGCAGAAATCGAACCGGAACCTCCTATTAACACCTTAGTCTTATCATTGATTGTTTTAGGAATCACAATATTAATATGGCTCTCTAATAATTGTCATATTTGCACATGCATTGATGACTGTCCCAAATAGCTCCCCTTTTTTTAGTTGAATTTAACAATGGAGATTAGAGAGTCTCTTGTGTTATTAACTAGAAGAGTTTAATTAAGTAAGACACGATTAATTAATCCTAATTAATTTATATTATACCTTATAGTTGAACTTGAAGCTGAACAAACAAAAATCCAATTTGGTCATCTTAGGGACTATTAGTTGTCTCCCTTGTGCAACAAATGATTGTGTATTGCAAAGTAAAGCCATCATAGCGGCCACATGCCCACATATCTATAATATTATAAAAGCCCGAACTCTCAAATGAACAGTAATTTGACGCTGTTATGCTCCGTTAATTAGCTCTGTTAGAATCACTTTTCAATTACGCGTCTTCTCTACACACACGTCTCTTCTCCTGCTTCTTTGTTACCCGTCGTTGTTTTCTCCTCCCATCCTCCCTTTCTTCAACCCAATAGAACAACCAGGCAGAGCAAGAGTCTTGCCTCCCCACGCCGACGACATGATTTATTTGACAGAGACGCCCAGGCAACTTGCCTCCCCACGCCGACGACATGATTTATTTGAAAGAGACGCCCAGACAGCGCGACGGAACCCTAATCCTAACTTAAACACAGGGGAGGAGACAATGGAGGTGCGAAACCCTAACCATAGCCAGGCGGCCCAATACGAATTGAGACAGAGGAGGACGGAGATGGTTGAACGGTAGGAGGGGACTAGGGCGGTGGCGAGGCATAGTGAGCAAAATCAGTGGTTGATTCCCGTCTTCTTATTGGATTCTTCTTCTTCACCTTGCTCGATTTCGACGTCCAAGGCCATTGTTATTCAAGATGAAGTTCAGGTCGTCCCTTACTTCCGTTCAATTGGGCAACAAATTGGCAGAAATCAATGGTTAGGGTTTCAGCAGCGGTCTGTTCTCATTCAGGTTAGTGAATCGATTTTGTATTATTCTTTTTCTCCTCGCTGTTTTATTTGTTAAGGTTTGTGGTCTACTGATTCATGTATAAAGAGGTTTTGATCATGTTCTTCATCTTTCAAAGTTGACACTCCTGTAGCTCTAAGAAATTATTGTTTGTTTGTTCAGTTCTTCAACTTAAGTGTTGAGTTAGGTGAGTTCCTCGTCATAAAAAAAAAATGTTGATTCGGATGTGACAGATTTTAGTAATAGCATGAGCATTGATGTTTGGATAGTTATTTAATCATAATCAATAGCCTAAAATCATAAATAACACAATTTTACAAACGATACACAAAATGATCAATCTTGAAAACGCACCCTAGGCCAATTGCAAGGGAAATATGGCACTGAAATTTCACAAATTTGCGGATTGAAGTTTCTGAGAGTTTGCCTCTTCGCCTCCGACTGCTTACGGGTACAACTGAGATATATGTCACTGAAATTCCTCTAGAACTTTGGATTACTTACCCCCCTCGTCTCAAATTTGCGGTAAAATTAATTTCAACCTCTCATTTATTACATGATCTAGAATTTTAGTAGCATAGTTCTTGACACAAGTAGCTTGTTCACAAATTCTCGATATTTAGTATAACCTTTTATTGCCTGGAGTGCCCATCTAACTTTTAGATGCATAATTTAGTGTGAAATGATGATTGACATGCAGTTGAGACTTTATGTGTTATTGTTAGGGGTGCGCATCTATAGAGCCTCTATACCGTTTAACATTCTGTTGCATTCTTATGGAGCAACACTGTACCCGAATATACTGCGTAATTGTGTTGACTGACAGATGTGCTCTCTTTAAAAATGAGAGAGTTCAAGGTATTTGGTTTCTAGGTTAGTTAAGACTTTATTTGCATTTGCACACTACTTGTTGTATCCTTTCTTCTGACTTGCCAATGGTCTTTTGCAGATTGTCCATTTGTCCATCATAGTTACTCATGTGCTTTAAATGCTTTGAACAGTTTTTCTCAATAATTTTAACTCTGCAATAAATGGGAAAAGAAAATCTTCTGAAAGTTGTTAATGTTAATTCTCTTTTCTTTTCAATCTTATTGGTTCCCAACTGTAATCAAGTATGACTTATCTCGTGCTTTATATTGATTTCACATTCGCATTAGGTGAAGCCATCATTTGTGATTCCAAATCATCTAAGTTGTGGGGTTATCAAATACCATTCTAGAAGAGTCACTTGTTTGGAGTTTCATCCAACCAAGGATAATATTCTTCTGTCAGGAGATAAGGTGAGCATGGTATCCTGTGCTTTAAAGTATACAATGTCAATTGACGGTGTTGTTTCTGATCTTCAACATTTGTGTCAACTATCTTCATATGTAATGCATTTTAGAAAGGGCAACTTGGAGTCTGGGACTTCCATGAAGTATCTGAAAAGATGGTCTATGAAGCCATACACAATTGCATCCTTAATAATATAAGGTACTTGTTTGTGAAGAAAGCAATGATCCTTTTACCTTTATTTTCTCTACTTTGCATGATGCTTTTAGGAATATTTATGTGCTGGTGACTTCCAGATTTATGCAGGTTTAATTCAGTCAACGATGGAACCATTTTTTCTACGTCTTCTGATGGAGCCATCAATTGCACTGACATAGAGACTGGAATCTCACAATCGATGATGGATCTCAATCCTGATGATGGGTGGCATGTATCTAGGGTAAGAATGGAATCAACTTCCATTATGAGCATAAAATTTCCAGGTTTAGCTCTTTTTGCCAAAGCTTTACATAGCGCTATCAAAGAAGGAGAAGGAAGAAGATTTTCTGGCTATGAAAGGTTGTAAACTTCCACATAAAGAGGGCCAAGTTCATTCAACAGACTTTACTTGTAAGCCTTATTTTCTGTCTCTCTAAAAACCTAAAATTCCAGAGATGATTTTGACAATTTGTTTTGGTTGATTTCTGATTGCTTTATGTAAGAATTTCATTTTAGTGGTTGGGATTATACTTGTTTTTATTGTGATTATTTTTTAGTGTTTTTTTGGTGGTGGTGGGTAGCAATTGGTCAGCCTAGGGGCATGGCTATCTGATTTGTGCCAAGAGCGGTATGAATTCAGGGAAAAGAAGACATCAAAGAAGGTACATGACCCTGATTTTTAATTCTAGAATGTCAAAATATCAGTACCATTATAGAGACTATACCTTTTCATAGGACTTTTAACATACTTGATTTGATAAGATATTTATTACAGTATGTGCTTATACATACATTTAATGTGAAGCTCCAAGATCTACATAAGTATGCTATGTAAGTTGTCCTCCTTATCTTGAGAAGAACACATCATGCAGTTTGCACATTTGCATATCAGTCTTGAGTAGTAAAAGAAACTACTTACAGTAGTGCTTTTGTGAGCTTGTTGTTTCAGAACTCTTATATATGAATTTCTTTCTAGATTGGTGCAGATTAAGCTTCGGAAGGTGAAGTTAATTTTAAGAAAGAACTCTTATATATGAGATTCTTTGTTTTTGAATAAGCCAAGACTTGATCTTTTACGGAACTAATGATATTTGAAACTAAAGGTAGGAGATAAGAGTGTTGTTAATTGGTAATGTATGATTCTTCAAGAAACTTTAAATGTGTTAAGATTATTTACTTTTACATTAGGTTGATAATGGCTTATTAGTTTTATGCAATGTTACTTTTGAGTTCAGTCGTTGTTATACTGTTTTTTTGCTATAGCTGGTGATGCCTAACTCTTTAGTCTTTACTTGCAGACTTGCAATTAGGGTTGCATTCTAATTATTAACAAATTATTATTCTATTACTCACGTATTACACCTTATTATAACAACAATAAATTTTGTTTGGTGGTGCTGGTGTTTGTTGGGCTAAGACACTTCGTTTCCATGAAACCGCCTAAATACCTGCCAAAACCCGAGGGGACCCTTGGGTTTATTGGTTCTTTGCTCATTGTTGTCTTGTTCATATCAACCTAAAGAGTATTAATGTCTTATATGAGCTTGTTTGCTGATGTGTTATCTCCTTTTGTTTCTTCTTTTTTCAAACTAATGTTTTCAAACTAATCTTATTCATATTCATAGTCATTTGTTCAAGGAGGAGTACAACTTGGTAGTGGTGGTGACAACTCACAACAAGAGATTTTCAACTCTTTGTTTGATAAGTGAAGAAAATTCCTATATTGAGTTCAAAATGCCTTGATAGTTTCTTTATAAGCTTCTTTTATGAATACAAGTCTTCCGTGGATGAGCTATTAGTTCAGTTAGTTGTGTTTGACAATATGTCGTCCTAGGGTTTGATAGTTAGAAGTATGTTCTGAAAATGCAAAGTAAAGTAAACATCAAGATATTATATATAGAATGAAAATACGGTAAAATCGCGCGCAGATGCGCGCGGTTATTACCTAGTATATATATATATCGCAACTTAGCAAACTTCAATTAATATAATTAACTTTAATTTGCATATATTAATCCATTACTTGGAGATGACTTTTGTGTAACACATATTCTGCACCAAATATCACTTGGAAAATTATTTTAATTTGGCTCCGGTTAATTTTATTCCGGCGAGTATATGCACATAGATTAAAAAAAGGCCAAAATTTGACATGTTATGTAGTTTTTAGTTAACATTTTTTTTATTAGGAAAAAATTCGGGTGAGCACACTCTACCCGAAAGCATCCTTACAGATGAGGTCTGTAAAAATGAAATTGTTACAAATATCAATACCCCTGAGTCCCTGACATAGTGGCTAAGGCGTGCAACATTATCAGTCATTCTATTGCCAAGACGGGGTACATGAATGAAAGAAATTTATTTCGAAGTCGATAGAAGAAATTGTACGTCAGACAAGAGTTTTTAGTTAACATGTACCACGAATAATATCATTGTTTTAATTTTACTTATAAATTAAGGCCTTAAAGTAGAAAATAAAAAGAAAATATAAATAAATTAAATTTTATGTGTAAAATGTACATAGCTATTATATTTTTGCGAGTCTAGAGAAGGAAATACTTCACTATCCACATGAGATTGTGGACAACGCAACACTACGATGTTTTTGACGATGCTAGTGCGGCGATTTGAGTCGGGACTGGATGGAATCGAGGTGGCGTATTCATGACAGCACCGTTTTTCGGGAAACACTTCTAACTTCTTTGGAGCATCGTCTTCACTATCCACAAGAGATTGAGTCCTGATATATCACTGGTCAGCGGTGCTATCGTGGTGGCATGGTACTTGGCTTGGTCATCGTCTGTTTCTTCGACTAGTTGATTTTCGTTTGGCCTTAACTTGGATCCACTTGTAGTGTTGTTGGTTTAGCCTGCTCAATGCGTTTTTTTCCTATTTGTTTTTCGTGTATGGTCGTTGTATTTGTCTATGACAATATTTCCATCCGTCAATTTTATCCGCATCTCGATAATCAATTCTATCTTAACTCGAATTTTTCCATTATCTAACACAACACAACAGTGGCAGACAACGTAATTTTCTCAAAATTGAAGCCTAATTCTAAACACCTACAATCCAAAAGCCGCATATATATACCATCTCCCCCTTCCCTAAATTTAGTCATCGTCTGTTACGGGATTCAACAGAAAAGCTGCCTCCATTTTTTGGGGTTGCGCAGACTAAAAATAAACACATCAAAAGAGAAAAAAATTTTAATGGCGATCTACTTCCGATCTCTCTCGGAGATCATGATCGCCAACTGTTTCTTCATCCTCCTCCTCCTTCTGGTCTCCTCATTCGTTTTGGCTGGCGCCGGAAGTATCCCCGTCGTCAGAGCCGCCGCTGGTCCCCTCCGCAACCTCTCCACAATCTCCTTCGACCAAGGCTACGCGCCTCTTTTCGCCGATTTCAACATCCGCCGCTCGCCTGACGACCGCACCACTAGTCTCCTCCTCAACCGCTACGCCGGTAACTGACTTTTTTTTTCTGCTCTCCGTTCTGTCGGTTTTCGTATTTCTCCGAGAAATTCGTTCTGATTTGTGTCGTTTTGGAGGTTTTAGGTTCTGGATTTATTTCGTCGAAGTATTACGATTATGGATTCTTCAGCGCGAAGATCAAGCTGCCTGGAGCTTACACCGCCGGCATCGTCGTCGCGTTCTATGTAAGCCTCGTTGAAATTCAACTCGCTCTCAACATTTTCACATAATTATAAATGAATTTTCCGGCGCCGTTGGAGTAAAAACAAATTAAAGCTACCGATCACTTCCTTTCTGGAATCCGCTTTTTTGCATGAACCGCATACTAACGCTTTTTTGGTGCTCTTCAACTGGATCTGTATTTTGCACATCCGTTCAAAGCTTGTAACAAACTTTTCTTTTTCTGTTGCGATAGAGACAAACTTCTATTGTAGGAAAAAAGAAAATCCAGCTACTAAAACGGTCTAAGTAAAGCCGATGAGTTCAATTGCTGAAACCAATTCGATCTACATATTCAATTAAGAGGCGAGAGGTCACTCAATCTTGAAACAAAACTCCTGATGTCTTAATTAGCCTGGAATTCCATACGTCCTTTCGCCAAGCTGCTGAAATCGACGCGGAATTAACTGAATTTGTCATTGATTGCTGCTGCTGTAGATGTCAAATGGAGACGTGTTTGAGAAGACTCATGATGAGCTGGACATCGAGTTCTTGGGGAATGTGAAGGGGAAACCATGGAGGTTCCAGACCAACGTGTACGGCAACGGAAGCACGAGCCGTGGGAGGGAGGAGAGATACAAGCTCTGGTTTGATCCCACCAAGGACTTCCACCGTTACAGCATCCTCTGGAGTTCTCAGAGAATCATGTAAGTTCACATTCATTCACAACTTTAATTCATTTCTTAATCAATTAATCTCAACATGATTCCTTAATTTCCACCAAATGAATATTTTGATTTTCATCGATCCCTCCCCAAATTTGAGGTGTGATTGCGATTTGCGTGTTGAAAAGTAAAGCCGCTTTTCGCCGTTTCTGCGTGAATATTTACTTTCCATTTTCTGGACTTTGAAATTAATTGAACAAAAAAATGGGCGGAGAGATTGATTTCACAGCCCCACTTGTAAGAATGTTTTCTCTCCTGTTAGGTATTTATTCAATAAATAACAACGATATTTTTTTTAATGAAGAAAATTAAATACGACTTACTCTAGGGTTGAAATTACACCGAATAGCGCCAACTATCACGGAATTTAATTGATCAACAAGAGAAAACAAAACAACTGACACAAAATTTGACTATGGCAATAGGCCTATGGTGTACAATGTTAAAGAGGCATTGATAAATTTCAACCTATGGAATGATGAATTTCACACTGATCATTTTCGCGTATCACTTTATTGGAGATGAATGATTTTGTTACCATAGTTGATGTGTAGAGATTTTCTAAATTTGGCAACAAAAATAAATAGCACATGGTATGGAAACCATGGAGTACAGTAGTTTTTGCTAGCTGGGCAATTTGTGCACTTTAACCACCAAAAGCACAAATGTCCCTTTCAACTAAAGAGTATAGAGTGGCTCTCATGGTGTTTATGGTATCCCTTTATTTTCTCCCATTTCATTACATGTTCACTCGTTTGTGGTTCATGGCCTAATCCTTGTTTGGTGAACTAGCATATTTATAAGTATCACGCCAAACAATAGACTCGAATTTCAAAATCAATGAACCCTGTGTTGCTTTTACCAACCGTGAGAGAATTGTTATCGCACCCTGTGTTTTTAACCATTTAGTATGCTTTTTTCGACCTCTCGATATGTATTGAACCAAATTTTATTTGATCTATTTGGGGTTCACCAACTTGTGATGGTCATTGAATACAGATTTTATGTGGATGAGGTGCCCATACGGGAGATAGTCCGGACCTCGGCAATGGGCGGCGACTACCCATCGAAGCCCATGTCAGTATACGCCACCATATGGGACGGCTCCGACTGGGCCACATCTGGTGGGCGCTACAAGGTCCGGTACGAGAACGAGCCCTTCGTCTCCGACTTCACCGACTTCGTCCTTGACGGGTGCGCTGTCAACCCCCTCGAACAAGTCCCGGCCAGGAACTCCACCCAGGACTGCAATGCTCAGAAGGCGAAGATCGAGTCGGCCAACTACTCGCAGGTCACACCCGCGGGGCGGGCCGCCATGAAGTGGTTCCGGGAGCGCTACATGTACTACTCCTACTGCTACGACACGGTCAGGTACCCGGTGCCACAGCCCGAGTGCGTGATCGTCTCCAGCGAGAAAACACGGTTCAAGGAGAGCGGAAACCTCAAGTTCGAGGCCATACCGAGGCAGCAGCAGAGGAGGAGGAGGAGGGGACGTTGGGGCAGGCTGGAACGGCCTGTGGCTCCTGCGGTGGTGACGCCGACACCATTGAGGGCAGCTCCGGCGGAGGCTGGGCGGCAGACTGATTTGTGAGGACTGATATGTAGCTAGCTAGACAGCTAGGGAGGTGTTGTGATCATTTGGTACAAGGATGTAAACAGCAGCAAAATTCACTCCGGGAGTGCTTGCTATATGTAAATTTACTCAAATCATGGTATGTGATTAATGCCAGGTAACTTGGTTAGTGTATGACTATTAAATTTTTTTTTTTATTGTTCTCTTTACTCAATTTTTTTTCTTTTGCATAAAATATAATCAATTTGTTCCTCTGTCAATCCGTTCACCTTATATGAGTCGAGTAGCTCGAGCTCGGCTCAGACTCAACTCGATAAAAGCTCAGCTCGAGCTCGTTTATTTCATAAACGAGACGAGTATGAGCACATTTTTAAGCTTGACCGGGTCCAAATTTAGCCTCGGTTCAAGCTCAACTCATTTCTGAACGAGCCAAATATGAATAAGCAATACTCGACTCATTCAACTTGAATAATCGAATTTTTTTTGCAAACAAAAAAGTTGCCTCTTCCATGAATTGAATATAAATGATACATGCATTAATATAAATTGATTAACTTGAGTAATAACCTGTACTTAATCTCTATCTTATTTCATGATCTCATATATATTGTCATCCAACCTCCCGCTAATTCCTCAAGTTTGGAGTACGTTTTGGGATCATATATATTGGTACGGTGGGGTCCGTTGTGATGCCCCCTGCCTGTTGAATTTGTTTTAGCAATATAGGTGCAAAGATACATGAATTACTAATTTACTACTACTAGCTAGGTGTATATATGTAGAGAGTCAGTCACATTCATTAGTTACATATATATTATACTAATCAAATGAAACAAATTAAAGTTCACATGTTATTGTTTGTTTCCCAAAATTGTCAATTGATTCAAAATATATATAAATTTGTCTCAAGTCACAAACATATATATATAACAGCTATACAAAAATATTCAAATTTTTGTTCCCCCAATCAAATTGATTAGTTAATCCGTCAATTAAGTTCGGTTGAATGCAGATTTTGTGACTATATTTTATATAAGCATGATCAAATAGAAACTTTATCTAGTAAAATATTAATAAATAATAAAAAGATAATAAAGTTGTAAATTAATATTTTGAGTCCACGAACCATCTTAGAGATTTATTTGACCTTATTTTAATCATGGTAAGTGTAAATTATTTTAGTCTTTTTTAATACAGTTTTTTACGGTCACTTCTTTACTGTTTTTCGATTTTTCTATCCTATGCCCCAAAGGTATAAGATAAGCAACTTATATTGGAAAAGATTCTTTATATTTGGATGCATACACTTTAGGAAAACACTATTAAAAATGGCTAAAATCATTTAAATTTGAAAAATCTTTTTATTTGTAGCCTCTTATCCTATGTCTCAAGAGCACATGATAGAAAAAAAAACCGATTTTTTTATATAGATATAAATAGATAGATATAGATATATAGATTAGAAAGTAAAGATATTTTTATACCATATATATATACTCGTAAGGATATTTTAAATAGTTTTCCAAAAAAAAAAGGGTAAAAGGATTTTCTGGAGAATTCCGTTGACCTAAGAGAGTTCCCTTCGTCTCCTTCCTTGTCATGTTTGGTGAATTTCTACAACAACAAAAAATCAATTTTACTGTGACAAAGTTCTTGAATTTTTTTCCGAAATATTCATAAATAAATAAATAATTACGTAAATATTCAACGTTTCAAAATAATTACAGAAATATTCATTTTTTGCAGGTGGAGCAGAAAAACGCGGTCCCAGCCCGCGTTTTATTCACGAAACAGGAGAGAGAATTGGCGCCCGGATGGAAGTTTGAAATTTACGAAAGAAACGCGGTCCCAGACCGCGTTTCTCTTTTAAAATAAAAGAAAAATAAAGAAAATAATACAGCTGCCTACCTGGCACTAAAAACGCGGTCCCAAACCGCGTTTTTAGTCTTGACCTGGGACCCACTCGTCAGCTATTGCTGACGGGGATGGGACAAATAGAGAAACGCGGTCCCAGACCGCGTTTCTCTTTTCAGTGCCAAAAAAAAAACTGGTCAAAGGGGCATTGATTGTGGTTGTTGAATACTTACACAGAAAACGCGGTGTGGCTCCGCGTGTTTCTTTATTAACCCTAAAAGAAACCGCCTCTCCACATCTTCTTCTTCCTCCCTGTTCGTCCGCCTGCTTCAGAGGTTTTCGTCCGTCTTCGTCCCTCTCGCCAGCGACCGGCTCTCGCCAGCGACCGGCTCTCGCCAGTGACCGCCTCTCGCCACCGACCGCCTCTCGCCAGCGACCACCTCTCGTCCCTCGCATCCCCTCCCTCTTGTATCGCGCAGATTCGAGGTTAGTATTTGTTTATTTATTTATTTTTATTTTTTTTCCGGTTTTGTGTTGAACGATTAGGAGTATGAGATGTTAAGGGTTGTTCTTTATTTAGATTGTGCGATTGTTGTGTGGTTGTGATAATAATTTGAGTTTAGTGTGATTTCTTGATTAATTTGTTTTTGGTTTGAAGAAAAATGGATTAGGAGATGAGATGTAGGGGTTAAATAATGGGTTGATAGTTGAATGTTTGTGGATATTGCTTAATTAGAGATTATTATAGATCCGAAATCTTATAATAGTTGTAGATCCGAAATTGTGGGATAATTGCATGTTGAAACAATTACATTGTATGAATATGAGTTATATGTTACGTGGGATGAAATAAAAAGGGAGTATATTTGAAGTGACATGAAAGAATTAGATTGTATGAATATGGGAAAGATTAGGAAGTTTTGATTGAGAACATAATAAAATAATTGTATAATAATAGATTCTATATAAGAATTTGTTTTATAAAATCGTAGAATTTCATTAAGTTAAATATATATAAAGGAGAAAACGATGTAAATAATCGAATTTGATTTGTTAAGTGAGTGTAGGTTAAATAATTTTGAAATGCATGATAAAAAAAAATAGATTCAGTATGTAATTTATTTGTGATTCTGAACAAATTAAGTTCTTTGTTTAGGGATGCGAAAATGGCAATGCAACTGAATCCCGGCCCGCTGGTGAATGAGGTTCTCCATAGACAACATCTTCATAGGTCAACTGATGTGTGGAATCGGGAGGAATATGTGAGTATTGTTTTCATGACGTATACAATTACATGAAACGTTACAAATAGATCAGATGCTTATGCTTGTGAGTTTAATATTTGTAGACCAATGGTGTGATCCAACATAGACTGCACTTGCGTAAGTTTGGGCGAGATCTAGTTCCAGACCATAGAGTCATGCAGTACATAAAGTCGACGGGATTCGAATGCATCTACAAGCTTGGTTCCCAGTTTGAATTAGACAACGAGCTAATAACGACGCTCATAGAAAGATGGAGACCTGAGACCCACACCTTCCACTTCAATGTTGGGGAGGCCACTATCACGCTCCAAGATGTTTCAGTTATATTGGGGTTACGTGTGCAAACCCAGCAATGGATGGTGCAAAAGCCCAGAATACGCGACCAAAAATCTTCTCATGTGGATTTGGGGAATCCAGATGGCACCATTCAACCACTGTTCCCGGGTTTGTAGCTTGTAGCGCAGCCATGAACCTTGGCAACTCCGTGTACGACTCCTCCCAATCACCATAGATCTCTGCAATAGCTTTCTGCTTTGCCCTCCAGGTTTTCATGTATGAGACAGAAATCCCATACCTTGTAGTCAGATGCGAGAGAATAGTACTTGGTTTCGTGTCTTGATCCTCGCGAAGAAACCGAAGAATCTCACCTCTAATGAAACTGGAGGTGACGTTACGATTTTCCAACTGCAAAACCTCTCCAACACAATTGGATGCATGAGGCCCACTATAATTGACGACCATCCACATATCAACAGTTCGATCAACACGACGAGCAGATAGTCGCCATGTGCATCCGCAACTGTCCTTCCTGTCACAAACAACTGTGTACCATTCTGGACTCGCCTTCTTCGTCCTGTATGGCTTACTCATACGCACAGAATACTCGGTCAAATCACATTTCAGCTTCTCCAGCGAGTTGAACATCTGTCCCCGAAAAAACTGTCTTCCGTCATCTAATGGGACGTGTAAATTTAACCCTGGCCATGGAGTTGTTGTAATTGGATCAGCTTCAACAATATTCCAGTTCGGATTAGAGGCATCTCCCCTAATCGCAGCCTCCCTAGTAGCATCATCGTCCTCTTCAGAATTATCCAAGTCATCTTCATGATCAACACCAAGACCATCCACATAGATCTCACTCAGTTGTTCAAACCTTTGTTGAGGTATGTTGTTATGCTCATTCATCCTATATTTTTATTAACAATAAGTTAGTTAATCAACAAATATTAACTTCAAAATCCTACAAGTTCAACAACTTATTCATAATAATAATGACAAGTTCATATAAATCAATATAATCCTCCAACAACCATAAAATCATTATACTCTTCAGCATATACTCTTATATCTTACTTACTATAAAGATTCAAAACACATCATACTCCCAATAATAACTACATAATCCTGCGATTTTTTTTAAGGAATCAAAACACATAATCACTCCAAAGCACAAGCATGAGAGCCTAGATATTAAAGATTTCAAACATATTAATCATTCAATGAAGATCGAAAATAAGTCTAATAAGAAAGTGAAACTAACCTTAATGAAATCTTCAGACAACAAGGTGAAAGTATTACCTAACCTCAATGAAATCTTCAACCGGCACTATAGGAAGAGTTTCATGCGAGAAGCAAGAGCAAATAGGAAGGGATGATGAATAGAAAGGGAGGAAGTTTCGGGTGAGTGATGTATACACCTAAAAACGCGGACTCCCTCCGCGCTTTTATGCCAGATTCCCCTAACCTAGTAGGGGGAATCGTTGCAGAGAGTTATGGACCAGAAAAACGCGGTCTAGCCCCGCGTTTTATTTGGAATTGCCCTAAAAGAACCTTTGACCAGTTTTTTTTTTTACTGAAAAGAGAAACGCGGTCTGGGACCGCGTTTCTCTATTTGTCCCATCCCCGTCAGCAATAGCTGACGAGTGGGTCCCAGGTCAAGACTAAAAACGCGGTCTGGGACCGCGTTTTTAGTGCCAGGTAGGCAGCTGTATTATTTTCTTTATTTTTCTTTTATTTTAAAAGAGAAACGCGGTCTGGGACCGCGTTTCTTTCGTAAATTTCAAACTTCCATCCGGACGCCAATTCTCTCTCCTGTTTCGTGAATAAAACGCGGGCTGGGACCGCGTTTTTCTGCTCCACCTGCAAAAAAATGAATATTTCTGTAATTATTTTGAAACGTTGAATATTTACGTAATTATTTATTTATTTATGAATATTTCGGAAAAAAATTCAAAGTTCTTTACTGGTAATTCTCCACCTGTTTTATTAATTTGTTCTGTTAATTAATTTTATTTCTTTTCTGTAAGTTGGTTGAAAACGTTTATACTTTATAGTCAAAGTTTGTGTTTTTCTTGATATATATATGCTGTTTATTTTAACCTTTTTAGCCCTATTTAGAATGGGATGAAATCGGACTTTGGAATTCATATTTACTGGGTTAAGTTGGAAGCATATAGATTGAAATCAGACTGGATTTGACCTGAGTTTACCTGAATCTGACATGATTGATAAATTTTTAATTGTAGGCGATATTGTGATTAGTTTATATGTTGATTAATAGCTTATAGTTATGCTTTTTTTTATTAACATGACGAGTTTGTGTACATATATAGTTTAGTAGCAACTAGCATGTGTCTTGTTTTAATTTCATTGATTATGTTATATAAATTTGATTGAATAATTTTTAAGTGCATTTTTAAATTGTTGATACTTAATAGTATAAAATTTATATATTGGAGGTCATTCTTGAAGATGGGAAATTGGAGGTCATTCATGAAGATGGAGCCTTCAGGCTCGGATTCCGATTCCGATTCCAAGGTTGAATCTCCGACATTGCATTTCGAGTTTGCGATCAACGACCCCGTTTTGTCTGATCGCGTCCTCTATGTCGAGGTTTTGGACAACAAGTCCGACCTTCTAAGTTACGTATTGTTTTTTTTTTTTTGTGTATTGATCGTTTTGGTTTTTCCTTTTCCTTTTTAGATGTTGTTCCCTTTCTTTGAAAATATATACTTAGATATCATGAAAAAGACACAGAGGGATTTTTTTTATGGAAAAAGTTCAGAGAAGTAGTTAGGAAGCAATCTGTTGCTTTCCGAGAACATTTTTGAGTGCGATGAGTGGTGACCTAGGTGTTCAATCTTGTCATCTATTGATCCAGCCACACATTACCCTCATGAAACACGTGCTTGATAGTAACAGTACGAAAAGAGGATAAGTGAAACAAGGCGTCCGAGATGATCATTTCAGACCCGAGAAATAATGATATGCGATTTTATTTTATTTTTGTAGTTTTTTGTGGCTAAAATATTTTATTAATTCTTATTTTTTAGCTAAAGGAAGTTAATATATGATTCAAAATGTTGTGCAGTTGTTGAAGTTATAACTTATCATGTAAGTTCTCTCCTCCTAGCTGCACATAGTCCCTTTTTCCTAAAGGTAAACACTTTCTATCTTTTTTTTTATTTTTATTTTCTCAAGTGATAAAGATAAACTGTGTTATTTCCTTTTTCTACCCCTTACTAGTAATATTATTCTTGTGGCCTAGTTATTCAAAAATGGTATGAGAGAAACACAACAAAAGGGTGTGAAGTTGACAATCAATGTATCCGGTAAGTATCCTCTATTTACACTCCTTCAACAGATGAATTTCTTCTTGTATCTATATGTTAGTTTTTATTGTTATGGTGAACAGAGAAAGCAACATTTATCGACGTCTTGGAATTTATGTACAAAAACACCCTGATTGCAAATACAATTCCTGATTTGTTGGGTGTGTTGATCGTTGCGGACAGGTTTGAGGTTAATGCTTGTATGAGATATTGTAGTAAGCTATTGGAGAAGATGCCCATGACACTAGAATGTGCACTTTTATATCTTGACCTTCATGCAAGTGTTCTAGTCGCGGAGCAAGTTCAGCCCCTAAAAGATGCAACAAAGAAGTATTTTATTGCACGTTACCAGGATTTCGACAAGTATTTTGTCTTTCATCTTCTACCTTGTGCATGTTGATTTACAATTAATTTGATTCATATTTGTTGAATACTTTTGAAGTTTCGTAAAAGAGGCGATGGATTTCCCTCTCTCTGCGGTAGAGGTTGTTCTTGGGAGCGAGGGTCTCCCAGTGACTCCAGAGGACTTCATTTTCGACTTTATCTTGGAGTGGGCTAGGGTTCACTATCCTAAAATGGAAGAGCGCCAAGAAATCCTCACCAAGCGCTTGTCGCAATTGATATGTACGTTTCCCTTATATGAGTTGCTCGAAGTTGAAGGAAGCCCTAGTTTGCCCTGATTTTTCTTATGACCAAGTGTCCAAGCTTGTGCAAGAAGCCCTCTCATTGAAGGTAGATGTTCCCTATGGGCAACACAGATATACCTCAGAAAACCAAGCAAGCATCGCTGAGTACAGTTTTCTTAGACGCGTCTACAAGCATCATCCCGTCAAGGTGGTGCAATTTGAACTCAATTTTCACAAATTGAGAATCGAAATTTGTGTTTAGAGATGAGAGAAAAACTCCATGAAACCAAAACTGAAATTCCTTGAATTGAATGATGAAGAAGTAGAAAAAGTAAGTTGTTCTGTTACAACTGATTTACATATATAGGAAAGAACAGGTCACGTGACATCCTCGTGATGTCTAAAATGTAACATAGAGCACTTGGACACCAGTAGCAGCGCGGGCGCGCTGTACAGCTGCGTGGGCGCGCCAGTGAGCTTGTGCTGTGTAGCTCTGTGCTGTGTAGCTCGTGACCTTCTAGTCTCAACATCCCCCCTCAAACTGGAGGATGAGTGTCTAGACTCATGCCCAGTTTGGAAAGTAACTCTTGATGATGAGCAGCAGGAACAATCTTAGTTAGGACATCGGCCAATTGATTCTCAGTTGGCAAATAACTGAGCTGGAGTAACCCTTCTAAGACCTTTTCGCGTGTAAAATGGCAGTCTATCTCAATGTGTTTTGTTCTTTCGTGGAAGACTGGATTCCTGGCAATCTGGAGGGCGGATTTGTTATCACAATGGAGAGTGACAGGTTTCAAATCTGATTCACCCAATTCCACCAGTAGGTTGACTAACCAAGTGACTTCAGCAGCTGCTTGGCTCATTGCTCTGTATTCGGCCTCAGATGAGCTTCTAGATACCGTTGGCTGTTTCTTTGACTTCCAGGAGATAGGATTGCTACCATAGAGAACAACATATCCTGTTACTGACTTCCTGGATATAGGACATGATGCCCAATCACTGTCAGAGAAAGCTTGCAATTTGATGGATGTCCCCTTTGTCAATTTGATTCCATAGTGCAATGTGCATTTGACATATCTGAGAAGGTGATGTAGGGCCTCTAGATGATTGCTTTCAGGTGCTTGTAAGAACTGGCTTAATACCTGTATATAGAAAGAGATATCTGGTCTTGTGTTTGTCAAGTAACTCAATTTCCCAACCAAGGTTCTATAATAAGTAGGATCAGAGATCAATTTAGATTTATCAGAAGCATGTAATTTAAAATTTATTGGTAAAGGTGTGACACAGGTCTTGTTGTCATCCAGTCTTGCTTCCTTGATGATTTCTGAACAGAACTTCTTCTGGCTTAGGATGAGAGAATTGTCACTGTGCACCACTTGAATTCCAAGGAAGTAATTTAGCTCTCCCAAGTCTTTGATCCTGAACAGCTCATGGAGATGTCTTTTGAGATCATTGACATGACCAATGTCAGAACCTGTAATGATAATATCATCTACATAGACAGCAGCAATGGTGAATTGACCATTTTTGTTAGATAAAAACAAAGATGGATCATACTTAGATTGCACAAAACCAAAATCCAGTAAGGTGGTATAGAGCTTACTAAACCATTGCCTTGCAGCCTGTTTCAAACCATATAAGGATTTCTTTAACAAACAGACTTTATTAGATGGATTTGAAACACCTTGAGGCATAGTCATATATACTTCTTCATGGAGATCTCCATGAAGGAAAGCATTGTTGACATCTAATTGAAATATGTTCCAACCTTTGTTTAAAGCAATAGAGAGAATAACCCTTACAGTGGATAACTTTACCACTGGAGAGAATGTTTCATCATAATCTATCCCATATTGTTGAGTGTAGCCTTTTGCAACAAGTCGAGCCTTGTATCTCTCTATAGATCCATCTGCTTTTAGTTTTATTTTATATACCCACTTGCAACCAATTGGTTGTTTTCCTGCAGGAAGGTCAACTAAAACCCATGTTTTGTTAGTTTGAAGAGCATCAATTTCTTTATCCATTGCTTCAATCCACATGGGATCTTTAGAAGCTTTGGTAAAAGATTTTGGCTCTTCTAAGATATCTGTACTTAATGTAGAAGCAGAAAGGCATAGAAAGGAATCAGTAAAGCCAGATAACATGGGAAATTGTTCTAAGTTAGATCCAAAATTACAGATGTAATTCTGTAAATGTGCAGGAGGTCTTACAGTCCTGGTAGATCTTCTTGGTTGTGGTGCAGCTTCAGGGACAATATTAGGCACCACAGGATCAGCTATCAAATGATCTTGTGTATCATTCTCAACTGTAGTGATCTCAGCATCAGGAAAGAAGATATGATCAGGTAAATCTGTAGCTACATTAGGGAGAGGTAGTTGAGTGTCAAAATCAATCTTGTGTAAAGGAAACTGAGTTTCATGGAACTGAATATCTCTGGATACAAATATCCTATGAGATTTCAGATCCAAAACCTTGTACCCCTTTTGACCATGAGGGTAACCAATAAACACACAAGGCATGCTTCTAGGATCAAATTTTGACCTGTTAGCCTTTACAGTGCTGACAAAGCATAGACAACCAAAAGCTCTCAGCATTGAATAATCAGGCAATTTATGAAAAAGAATTTCATAAGGTGTTTGGAATTGAATTGAAGCTAAAGGAAACCTGTTGATCAGATGTGTGGCAGTAAGCAAGCACTCTCCCCAATATTTGAGTGGAAGCTGTGATTGATACAGCAAAGCACGAGCAGTCTCTAAAAGGTGTTTGTGCTTGCGTTCAACTACACCATTTTGCTGAGGTGTATACACACAAGTAGTTTGATGCTCAATGCCATTGGATGAAAAAAAATCTTGAGCCTCAGAACTACAAAATTCACTGCCATTGTCTGTTCTAATCACCTGTACCTTAGCTTCAAACTGAACAAGAGCAAACTGTACAAAAGATTTTAAGATAGAGAAAACACAGCTCTTAGCAGCAACCAGATGTGTCCATGTAGCCCTTGAGAAGTCATCAACAATAGTCAAGAAATACTTAAAACCACTGTGAGTTGGAACCTTATAAGGCCCCCAAATATCAACATGTAACAATTCAAAACACTTGACTGATTTTATTGAGCTTATTGGAAAAGAACTCCTGTGCTGTCTAGCACGAGGACAAACATGACATACATGATGCTTGGAATGTCTAGTAAGTTCTTTAAGGAAATCAAAATGAAACAACTGATCAAATGGAACATGTCCCAATCTACAATGCCAAAGATCTAAAGAAACAGCAGCACTTAAAGCTTGATTACAAGAAACACTGTCATTTGAGCCAACACTTAAAGCAGAAGAAAGAATCTTAGATGCAGTCCTATCAACAGAATCATGATTTGTATCCACTGTCAGGTACAATCCATTGGACACCTCACCAAGCACCTGTGGCTTGTTCATGGAAGGGTCCTGAATCAAACAATGTGAGGGAGTAAACAACATATATGCATTCAGATCATTCACAAATTTTCGAACAGATAACAAGTTATAAGCAAACTCAGGTACATGCAAAACATGATGTAGAACAATTTTATTTTGTAACTGAATGGAACCAATATGACAGATCTTAGATTTATGTCCATTAGGTATTGTGATATAGTTAGGCATACTGAAAACTTGATATGAACTGAACATAGAAATGTCAGGACATATGTGGTGTGTAGCACCACTGTCAATAACCCAACTATGCACATTACCATGAACATTTAGACAAACCTTATTACCTGCTACCATATTAGCATCATCACCACTGGACTGCTTGCTCAAGAAAGCCAGGATCTGGTCATACTGACCCTTTGTCAAGGGTGGAGCAGAAGCCTCAACACCATCTTCCACTGACACATTTGCAGCAAACTTTCTTGGTTTCTCACCTTTGAAATTCGGTGGGTAACCATGAATCTTAAAACACCTGCTAATAGAATGACCTGCCACCTTGCAGTGATCACAAAAATAGTTTCCCTTACTCTTTTGTCCATTTTGATTGTTAGACTGATTCCCAGAATTACCATATGTCTGTGCTCCTTGATTCCCTGACTGAGATCCTGCCTTTTGTCCATTGAAACGAGAAAACTGACCACCATTCTGATTGTTGCTTTGATTGCCTCTCTGAAAAGTGTTGAATGCCGCTGCATTCTCATTGATTGAACTAGCATTGTTCAATCCCCTCTGACTTTCCTCATCAAGAAGCATTCGATAAACTTCTCCCATAGTAGGAGTAGGCTTCATACACAGAATGTTTGTTCGGATTCCATTGTATGAATCAGGTAATCCAACAAGGAATTGAATCACTTGCTGGCTTGCAAGCAACTTAGAAACAGTATTGACAGATCCACAAGAAATACATGTAGGCATATCAACAAATCCAGGTATTCGTCCCACAACTTCTTGAATTTAGTAAAATACGATGTGATCGAAGATCCACTCAAAGAAATATTGAACAATTCCTTTTGTACCTGATAAAGACGTGTGCAATTCGGTGATCCAAACCTCAATTTGAGCTCTTCCCACATCTCACGAGCTGTCTTGAAGTAGATCAAAGTTTCTGCAATCTCCTTTTCGACAGAATGAAGGATCCAGGCGACAACCATTCCGTTGCACCTTTTCCATTGTGGATACAGCGGGGATCCAAGATCTGGAACTTGAAAGCTACCATCAACGAGCCCCATCTTGTTCTTTGCGACCAATGAAACCTCCACAGCTCGGCTCCAATGGTTGTAGTTTGTCTCGCTCAGCAATTGCGTCGACAAGTTGTAACTTGGATGATCTGAATGATGTAAGTACAGGACATCATTCAGATTCAGTTGATTCACTTCGTTTTGAGGATTTGCTTCGTTTGTAGGATCCATTCTTCGATCAAGAATCGGATTCTAGAGAGAGTTTAGATTTGCGCGGAAGAATTTGGACGATTGCTTCTTAGAATGACAGCAATCGAGAAATCACCAGAAATCGACAGAAGAGCTATGATCGCTCTGATACCATTTCACAAATTGAGAATCGAAATTTGTGTTTAGAGATGAGAGAAAAACTCCATGAAACCAAAACTGAAATTCCTTGAATTGAATGATGAAGAAGTAGAAAAAGTAAGTTGTTCTGTTACAACTGATTTACATATATAGGAAAGAACAGGTCACGTGACATCCTCGTGATGTCTAAAATGTAACATAGAGCACTTGGACACCAGTAGCAGCGCGGGCGCGCTGTACAGCTGCGTGGGCGCGCCAGTGAGCTTGTGCTGTGTAGCTCTGTGCTGTGTAGCTCGTGACCTTCTAGTCTCAAAATCAATCAGCCTCGTTATGTCATCTACTTCAACCTAAAGAAAGAAGAATGCGAGAATATATATCCACTAGGAGTCCTCGATTCTCAGGCATTCGACTTAGGTGGACGATGGCTTTTCCTCTATGCACAATGCAAGAAAGATCCAAAAACCAAGGTCCGCCATTTAGGCCTATTTGTGTGTTTGGTAAAAGAATCAGAAACTTGCAGGGCAGAAATTGAATTCGCAGTGATGAACTCATCAAAGGAGTTTCAGCACAAGCACAAGGATAACAATACTACTTTATCAAGCATAGGTAAAGGGTGGTCGAACCTGTTAGGAATGTCGTGGACAGACTTCATAAGTAACCAGAGCGGCCATTTCATTAACGACTTCCTACATATACGAGTTCAGCTTACCATTCACACTTCCGAGGAAGACTTGTAGTTTAGTTCTATTTTATTTTTTGATATGTAAAGAATTAAGTTCGACAGTTAGTATAATATTTTGAGTCCACGAACAATCCTTGGGATTTGACCTTATTTTAATCTCGAGATTTTAATTAACTGATACAATTTTTCTAGGGTCGTTTCTTTATTTGGTATGAATTTTTTCTCGATTGAATTTCTTAAGCTATGCCCTAAAGATTGATTTATGAATTTATATTTTTCTAACTTTATATATTGTAAAAGAAATTCTAAATTAGAGGTCGGGTGAAGATCTCTATCTTAGCCAATGTCTTCTCATCAATCTCTCTCTTTTTCTTCTTTTGGGAGTGTCTTCTTTCTCAATATTATTGGCTTTTGCTTTCTTCATGTTTACAACAGTTTGTCCGATGTCGATTTTAAGATGGACTCTTCAGGCTCCAAGTTTGATCCAAGATCGACTTTCCAGACATGTTAGGTTTGGTTGAATTTCGTGTTTGACCCTGTTTTGTCCAATCGGGTCCTCTACATCGAGCTCATGTCGCCGGACCCTTTAGGTTCCAAGTCCGACCCTGCATGGTTACGTACGTACCTAGCTTGCACTATTTTTTTTTTTTTTATGAAAAAATAATTTTTATTTCAAAACATCATCAAGTTATTACCAACAAAGGTTGAAAACGTGTATATAGTCAAAGTTTGTGTTTCTCTAGATATATATGCTGTTTATTTTTAACCTTTTTAGCCGTATTTAGAATGGGATGAAATCGGACTTTGGAATACATATATAGTGAGTTAAAATTGGAAGCAGATAGATTGAAATCGGATTGGATTTGACCTGCGATAACCCGAACCTGATCTTATCCGATTTACAAGTATCGATCTATATTGTAGGTAATCCCGCGTGTTTCTAGCAGTGATTGGTTAGTAGCAACTAGCTTGTGTCTTGTTTTAATTTCATTGATTATGTTGTTTTGTTGTTCCTCCTCAAACATTATATTAATTTGAGCGTATTAGTTAAACAAAGCTTTTTCAAGTGCGTTTTTAATTTGTTAATGTAATAGTATAAAATGTATATATTGTGAAGAATTGGAGATGGGAAATTGGAGGTCATGCATGAAGATGGATCCTTCAGACTCCAAGTCCGATTCCAAGGTTGAATCTCAGGAAATGTTAGATCCAACATATATTGCATTTCGAGTTTGCGTCCAACCACCCCATTTTGTCTGATCGGGTCCTCTGCATCGAGCTTTTAGGCTCCAAGTCTGACCCTCTAAGTTACGTATTGTTTTTTTTTTTTTGTGTGCGTGTATTGATCGTTTTGTTTTTTCCTTCTCATTTTAGATATTGTTCCTTTTCTTTGCAAATATATATTTACATGCCATGAAAAAAAGACATAAATACGGTTTTTTTTATATCGAAAAAGTTCGGCGAAACGGTAGTTAGGAAGCAATCCGCTGCTTTTCGAGAACATTTTAGGGTGTGGTGACATAGGTGTGTGATCTTGTCATCAACTGATCCACCTAGACCTGTCAAAACACAACCCGACCCGGTGACCCGACCCGACCGATCGAAATTTTTTGGGTCAAGATCCGGAAATTTTGACCCGGAAATTTTTTTCGACCCAGTGACCCGATTGACCCGGTAATTTTGATCCGATTTACCCGATTGACCCGGTTGATTTATAATTAAATATAATTAAATTTTTTTATTTTTAATTAAAATTTATCGCAAAATTATCAAATTATGATTTTTTTAATTTAAAAAGGAAAAAATTGACAAACCCGAAATCGACCCGAACCCGCCCGAAACCCGGTCAAACCCGGGTTCTAGTCAACCCGAAAAACCCGGAACCCGTTTTACCCAAGACCCGGAATAACCCGACCCGAACCCGACCGGAATGACCCGTTTGACAGGTCTAGATCCACCTCATTACCCTCACGGAACACTTATTGCATAGAAAAGATAAGTGAAACAAGAGACGCCTTGTCAAAGAGGTGTTCAGTTGAAAGAGAAATAATGATGTGGAATTTTAATTCTTTTTGTAGTTTTTTGTAGCTAAAATATTTTAGTAATTCTTTATTTTATTTTTGAGCCAAAGGATGTATATATAATGATTCGAAATGTTGTGCAATTGTTGAAGTTATCTTATCACATAAGTTCTCTCCTCACAGATAGCTGTACGTATACTCTTTCTATCTTTTTTTTTGAATTTGTAAATAAAGAGGGGTCATCCGCGATTCGAACTGAGGACTTTTGGATCTTACCCGTAAGTCCCTTCTATCTTTTTTCATTTAAGTGATGAACTGTATTGCTTCCTTTTCCTACCCCTTAAATTAGTGATAATTGATCAACCCTTTGGCCTAGTTATTCAAAAATGGCATGAGAGAAACACAACAAACGGATATGAAGTTGACAATCAATGTATATGGTACGTATCAGTCTTTGCACTCCTTCAATAGATGAATTTCTTGTGTCTATATGTAAGTTTTTACTACTCCCTTCGTTCAGCAAAACTTGTCATTTTAGGGTGTTTGTTTAATTTGTTCAAAAAACTTGTCATTGTAGATATTTTGCCCTTCCCTTTACAAAAATGCCCTTGATGTGATTGATGGTTTGTTAGTTGTAGTTTTTGATAAAGTAAAAATTGAGGGTAATAATTGAGGGTAAATTAGTACATTTGTTAATTGCCTTAAAACTTGTGAAATAAGCTAAAATAACATGTTTTGCCGAACGGAGGGAGTACTATGGTGAAAAGAGAAAGCTGAATTTATCGACCATCTTGGAATTTATGTACAAAAACACCCTGATTGCAAATACAATTCCTGATTTGTTGGATGTGTTTATTGTTGCAGACAAGTTTGAGGTTACTTCTTGAATGAGATATTGTAGTAGTAAGCTATTGTAGAAGATGCCCATGACACTAGAACATGCACTTTTATATCTTGACCTTCCTGCGAGTGTTCTAGTCGCCGAGCAAGTTCAACCCCTAAAAGATGCAACAAAGAAGTACTTTGTTGGACATTACAAGAATTTCGACGAGTAAGTATAATCATGTATCTTTCATCTACCTAATGTGGATATATTTACAATTTGATTAATAGTTGTTTCTTTTGAAGTTTTGTAGAAGAGGCGATGGATTTCCCTCTTTCCACGGTAGAGGATGTTCTTGGGAGCGAGGGTTCATTATCTTAGAGTGACTCCAGAGGACTTCATTTTCAACTTTATCTTGGAGTGCAGTGAGCTCAGGTTCATTATCCTAAAATGGAAGAGCGCCAAGAAATCCTCACCAAGCGCTTGTCGAAATTGATATGTTTCTTGTTGGGACACTTGTGAATCCCACATCGGAAGTGGGAGGATTCTGAATCTCGTTGTTTTTGGTATGTTTCCTGTTGGGAGGATTCTGAATCCCACTTGTGAATCCCACGTCGAAATTGATATGTTTCCTATTGGGACACTTGTGAATCTCGTTGATCGGTCAACGTCTCAACGAGTCGGGGGTCCAGGGGGCGACGTGCCCCTGACGGGCCAGTTCCACCTCGCCTTTACGGTATGCAATGTTACGTTTATTGTAAACGGACCTATCATCTATCTGTTTTGGGCTTTTAGTCCATTTTCTATTTAGAGTTTCACAAGTCTCTTCATATACTCATGAAACGCCAACCTCTTATAACCATAACCCGTTTTTACTTCCTCTAAGCCTTCATATGTAATGCCATTTACCGCTCTGGGAAGTGTGATAAACCGCCCATAAACTGCTATAAGCTTAATTTTGATGGATCAGTTATCCCGGGTGGTTCAGCATCATACGGTTACATCATCCGTAACTCGGTTGGTGAGGTTGTCGCTCTTGGCCGGTCCATTTGTACAAACATCTCAGTGGTTTATGCCGAAAACCTTGGCCTTACAATGGGTATTATGCCTGCTAAGTCTTTAAAGATTTCAAACCTTCTGATCGAAGGGGACAACTTACTGGTTATTAAGGCTCTACTAGAGGATTGGAAATGCTCCTGGACAATCGAGATGCTACAAGCGGATATTTTGTCAGATATTTCGTCCTTTACTTATGTTGCTATTCATCATATTTTCAGGGAATCTAATGTTGTGGTCGACTATCTTGCTCGTAGTGCCCATGCATCCCCTGCCGACGTCAGTTGTGAGGATGATCCAGAACTGCATATTCTCGTCCGGAATGATGCGCTAGGAAGGACCTCTTCTGCGATCGACCCGACCTAATCTTTATCCAGCGTCAAAAAAAAATGATGGTTATGTTTCTATTTATAAAATAAATAGTGCAGGTCTGCTCAATCGAGGTGGCTCACTGGTGGGGAGCAAGGGGGTGTCAAGAGGTATCAGGTTCGATCCCTACCTCCGCCTCTTTCCTTTGATGAAAGTCCAAGGATTGCCTTGCTCCTTTCCAGTAGGTCGAGCCGGTCGATGCAAACCGGTTTACCTGGTGCGTGGCTCTTGCCGGCTGAGTCACATGTCTGGGGTTTGCTGCTCTTGTTTTGTATTCTGTTCATTGGGCCCGATTCTAGTTCTTTGGGCCCAAGGCAAAGCTGGCCGATGGATGGTTTCATAGGGAAAATAATAGAAAAAAGGAGAAAATGATTAAAATTTAAATCGTACTAAATGTAGTAATTAAATCCGGAATACTCTTGCGCTCTTTGCCCTCTCGCGGTCGTGCTTCATTTTCTCGAGTTGGTTAGAGTTCTGTTTGTTGGTTCGTGGTTAGTTTCGGTTGAGGAGCAGTTATGCGGCCCTGATTGATCGAAGTGATCGTGTTGGTGGTGTTCGTGGTCTCCGAAGATCCTTCATCTAGGTGAAGGGAACGTCGTGTGATCCACACTTCCCCATGAGTCGTCTTTGCCCTATGTGGATTTCTGCTTTCCGTCTTTCCGGCGGCGAGACATTGTGTCAGCTGTGCTGTCCCATGCGCTCGCTATCCACCTCACCATGTCGGGTCTCCATCTTCTCGTTGCTGTGTCCATTTGTTTGCTTAGGGTTTGGGGTTTTCCGGGTTTGTTTCGTGTAGTTCTTTTGTTGTATTAGGTAGTTGTTTTATGTTGTATTTCTTTTGCTATGTTGTATGTTTAGACGGCTTGCCGTCTGCCGACTTTGTCAGCCTCTCGAGGTCCGGGCCTGTACGGCCTCGAATTATTTCCTTATCAAAAAAATAAAAATAAATAAAAATAATAATAAATAATAATCTAAATATAAATCATTTTTTCCACCAAAAAATAATGTAGATATAAATAAAATTAGTATGATAAATTATATAATATCTTTTAATTAGATTCTCTCAAAATATAAATAAAAGTCACATTTATAAGGTAAAAATCTTTTTTTTTTTCCTTTTCTAATTTGTCGTTAATTAAATCTAATGTAACTTTATAGATAGCGGATTGGTAAAAATATTTTAATCTTCTTTTTTAATTAAATATCTAGTATATATTTATTACGTTAGTTTACTAAAATATCTATGTGAGGATGGCTTGTTAAAAGAAAATTGACGGTTATGTTTCTATTTATAAAATAATGCATTAATTTAAAGGGATAAACTCTTTATAGTACTCCGTAATAGCGTAAATATTTAATTTTAAATGTTAATTGCATCACAATAAAAAAAAATCAAGGAGTGAGTTAGGACTTAGGAGGCTTCGGGTGCGATCCCTCCTTCTGCTCATTTCTTTGATTGAAAATTCAAGATTTCTTTTACTTCCTACCAGTGAATCGAACTGGTTGATGCAAATTGATTTACCTAATGCATGACTTTTGTTGACTGGATCACACATATGAAATTTGCCAACAAATATATAGTAGTTTCCTCGTCGTCCAAAAAAAACCATTAAACGTGGTGGAATATGAATTAGGACCAAACACGAGATCAAATTAAAGTGAAGAAAATATGAATTTGAAACTTAGGCCATTAAATTTGATCGCTAACATATCTTGAGGATGATGCCCTTGGGCTTGGAGATGTCAATAAAATCTTATATTTAAATGGCATATAATTATTTTGAAGGCAAAATGGTTAGAGTATAATAGAGAATATTATCTTGCATCATTTGCATGTTATAGAGTTGTAAAAAAAATAATTCTATGAGTAGAAATTATATTTACCTTATATTAAAATTATGGAATGAAATAGGAAGAAGTTGTGAAAATTTTGAGAATTCGGATTGGGAAATGGGATTTCTTAATATGAATTGGGTTGTAACTTTTAACGTTTCTATCAGGGTATATGATAATTGCACTAATTTATAAATGTTTTTAAAAATTTTAATTAGTTTATCTTTTTTTTTAAATTGTTTTTTTAGGGTCGCTTATTTTTTTTTTATGAAACTTTTCCCGATTTAAAGTTTGATACTATATGTAATTAAGACATATGATAGGAAGAGCGAACTTATAGTGATGTGTATGTGTCCAATAGAATATAATCTTCAAATTAAGTGACCGCCCGTTTGATTGAGAACAACGGAAACCGGAAACGAACAACGTTTTGTATAATACGAACAAAGAGCTACTAATATTTATCCAAGTGATAGTTCGTCTGTCGTTTGTTTCGACCTTTCGATTTATTCTACATTAATGTGCGGTGTGTCGGATAAAATGGGATCTCATTTCTATCAAACTTTTGTCTAATTATAACGGTTCTGCTAATTGCACGGCCTTCTTCTCGCCAGACGCACGGTGCCGATGTCGGCTTCTCAATCCGGCAGAGCATGATGTCGATCTCGGACTCCCAAACCGGCAGCCTTCTCAATCCGGCAGATCAGATGTCTTCAGCGTCCCTGCATCTCCTCCTAATCGGCTCCATCTCGCTCTTTCTCCTCCCGCAACCCTCCACCGCCCTCCTCCGCCACCGACGGGACTCTCTCCCGCCAGAAAAGCTCAATTCCGCCTCCCCACCAATCCAGCCAAACGGCCCCTAGGGTTTCATTCGAGGTAGTCGGGAAGAACCCAATCTGGATGCGCACCCGAGAGAGCGGTGAAATCAGGCCCTTCAGGAGATTCGAGAGAGGTCAACTGCGCGCCGACGACTTGTTCTGTGTTTCTTGTAACAATCCCGTTTGGTTCTCGTTGAAGCAGGTGGACGATAATGAGAGAAAAATTGGGGAATTGGGGGATGCGTTGGAGTTGGAGGTTTCTTCTGAATCTGGCTCGATTGGAAATGGGCGCTCCTCCGCCACGATTTCGGCTACACCTACGGCAAACCCCCCGTTTCTGCTGAGTACACCCCTCCCACCGATTGCCCGACGAAGGAATTCTCCACCATCGTCGAACTTACCTCTGGCATTGGATGTCGGTTTGGGAGTCCGGCAAGGGCATAGACGATGCCGGTTTGGGAGTCCGGGAAGGGCAAGCAGAACTGCCGGTTTGGGAGTCCGGGAAGCGCACCGTGCGTTTGGCGAGAAACAACCGTGCAGATAACAAAAAGGAATTATAACTATACCTAAAATAGTCGCTGATTCATACCGCGTTAAACTATTTAGGAAAGAACTAGTGTAATACCCGTGCCTTGAAGGCACGTGAGCTTGATTTATTTTAATTTGAACATCATTTTATATATTTATATAATACTATATTAATATATACACGTGTTTAAAACAAAAATATGTATAAAGTATTTTTTTATAATTTATAAATTAGTTGGAAATAGATACGATACAAATTTTGAAAATGATTTAATAAGGTAATGTATGTAGACGAATTATGAGAATATTGCAATCGGAAAAAAAAAAAAAACATGTCTCAATATTTACGGCAATATAACTGATAATTAAAAAAAAAGAATTGATTCAAATCATATTTAAAATAGGAAACAAATATTTTAAAGTTTCCATAATAATATTGACCAATAAGAAAATCTCATTTGAATAAAAAAAATTCAACTTTAATTGTGGGCGTGACACGTCAGCAAAATGCTAGCAGAATTAGTAATATATATATTGCAATCGGAAAAATAAAATAGAAACATGTCTCAATATTTACGACAATATAACCGAAAATAAATAAAAAAAGGGAATGGATTCAAATCATATTTAAAATAGGAAATAAATATTTTAAAGTTTCCATAATGATATTGACCAATAAGAAAAACTCATTTGAATAAAAAATTCAACTTTAATTGTGAGCGTGACACGTCAGCAAAATGCTAGCAGAATTAGTAATATTAATAGATAGATTACACAAGTTTAAAGATAACGATTTTTCTATCTTATAAGATAAGCAAGTCATATTGAAAAATACCCCGTATAAAGAATTATAAATCACATTCTTGATTTTTTTTAAAAAAAATTCAGCAGCTATTCTATTATGGAGTTTACCCAAGATATATAAGGTTTTCTCCAAATTTAGGGAATGATCTCTATTTTTTTTCCATTCTCTATTTTAGATAATGTAATGAGAACACAATTAGACAAATACAATCCAAATACTACATCTGTTTGGAAATATAAGTCCATTAATTTTTTTAAGGAGTTAAAAACTATATAAAATAATATTTTTTAATTAATTTTTTTTACATATTCTTATATATATTACTAATAAGTATATAATTATGTAAAAAATTAATAAAAATATATTATTTTATATAGTTTTTAACTCCTTAAAAAACGTGTCAAAAAATCAATGGACTTATATTTTCAAACGGAGGTATATTTTACCAAAAAAAAAACTAAAGATAGAGAATATGTTGGATTGCTCTATAACCGGTTCGTGAACAGACCATTAATAACCGCCTCTTTAACAAATATTCTGTCTAAAGAAGATATTAACTTAATAATGAGCATCACTTTGCCTAATAATTGCCTCTTCATATAGTCGAACCTGTTGTGTGGGGCTCTAAATTCCAATCGGGCTAGACTTGTGATGGATATTCACAAGTGATCGAGAGGGGATTTGTTGGGACAATACTTGTGAATCCCACATGGGAGAATTCTGAACCTAGCATATAAGTGGATGAGTTACTCCACATAATACCATGTAAAGATGTGAAGGATAAGATGATTTTCTCTGTATTGATTGAACGTATTAATAATACATTGTAGGAGAGTTCTAGAACGATATCTCAACAACTAGGAAAAGATAATTACAAAGGATTCTATCCTAATACAGAATATACAATATCTTAACTAACAGCCTCCCGCAAGCTCATGGTCGAGGACGAACATGAAGCTTGGAACGCAGCAGCTGAAACCGAGAAGTGCCAAGGGCCTTAGTGAAGATGTCAGCAACCTGATCAACAGACCGAACATGACGAACCACTAGCTCATGCGCAGCTAACTATTCTCGAACAAAATGATAGTCAATCTTGATGTGCTTGGACCGTTGATGGAAAACCGGATTAGCGGACAAGAAGGTGGCACTCAGATTGTCACAAAGAAGGATCGGAGCTCGAGGAAACGAAATGGACATCTCCTTGAGTAGCTGCTGAAGCCAGATGAGTTCGGCAGAGGCGAAAGCAATGGCGCGATACTCAGCCTCTGTGTTGGAGCGGGCGACAACTTTCTGCTTTCTAGAGGACCAGCTAATGAGATTACCTCCAAAGTAAATGGCAAACCCATGCTGAGAGCGGCAGTCGTCCAGATCAGACGCTCATCCAGCATCAGAAAATGCAATCAGGCGCCGATCATGGAGAGGGCGAAGGTGAAGGCCTGTCGAGATAGTGCCTTCAGATAGCGAAGGATTTGCTTGACTGCTGACCAATGCGAATCCGTGGGCTGATGCATGAACTGGCAAACCCTATTGACTGCATAGGAGATCTCAGGTCGAGTGATGGTCACATACTGCAAGGCTCCCACAATACTGCGATAGAGATGAGGGTCTGAAACAGGATCACCTTTCTGACGATGTCGAGACCCTGGCTCCGCTGGGGATGCAATAGGCCGAGCTCCAGTCATGGCGCACCGATCCAGAACATCAGCAATGTACTTCTGCTGATTAAGGTGAAGACCATCGGCGGAGCGCGTGACCTGTATGCCAAGGAAGTAGTGTAGGGATCCAAGGTCCTTGAGGGAGAAAGCGCGATGAAGACTGGAGACGAAGGCATCAATGAACGGCGCATGAGAGCCAGTGATGATGAGGTCATCAACGTAGACAAGCACACAAACAACATGGGAGCCGGCCTTCTTGATGAACAGGGAGGAGTCAAAGATACAATTGGAGAAGCGATGGCGATGAAGAGCAGCGCGGAGTTTGTGAAACCATGCACGGGGTGCTTGTTTCAGACCGTACAGAGCCTTCCGAAGGCGATAGACGTAGGACGGTCTATCAGAGGCCTGAAAGCCAGGCGGTTGCTCCATAAACACCGTTTCAGCAAGATCCCCATTGAGGAATGCGTTGTTAACATCAACCTGTCTCAGAGACCAGTTGCTGGTAACAGCTAGACTCAAGATAAGGCGAATGGTGGTAGGTTTGATGACCGGACTAAACGTGTCAAAGTAGTCGACACCAGCCTCCTGATTAAAACCTTTTGCCACTAGACGAGCCATGTAGCGATCAACAGAGCCATCAGCCTTGGTCATGACCCTGTAAACCCACTTGCAACCAACAATGTTAGCACCCGGAGGCCTAGGAACTAAGTCCCAGGTCCCATTAGACATTAGAGCATTATATTCAGACTGCATAGCGTGCTGCCATTGGGGGCTTTTTGAGGCTTGGTGAAAGAAGCGAGGTTCAGGGTGAGCAAGGAGAGCCACTGGGAGGAGGTATTTGGTGGCGGTAAGAATCCGTGGCTTGAGGTCATTGGTTTGGGCATGAGTGGACATGGAGTGTGTCGAGGTGTCCGACGGGCGAAACCAAGACGGTGCAACTGGAGCCGGAGGCGGTGAAGGGGAGGGAGAGGGAGAGGGGTTCGACAGTAAGGTGTCGGAAGAGCTCTCATGTGTGCTGGAGTCGACACTAGCGAAAACCGAGGGCTTGGTGATGGGAGATGACGCAGCTGAGGAGGATGAAGTTGGGTTGGGTGTGACGGGGAGGAGAGACGAGGCTGGTGAGCCGGTGGAAGCAGCCGGCGAAGCCTGTAGGAGGGGAGGAGAGGGGGTGGTGAGGGGAGAGGAATGATAGAGACGGCGGGGGAAGGCGCCGATGGCAGAGAGGGTGCTGAAGCAGGGACAGCCGACTCCGCAGCATGCCGAAGTAGTGAGAGAGGTAAGGCGGGGGTGACATGAGGTATAGATGATGATGGAGAGGCAGAGTATGGGAAGGTAGTCTCGTCAAACACAACATAGTGAGACACATACATCCGATTAGTGGGGATGTGAAGACAAACATACCCTTTGTGTCTAGTGCTATACCCCAAGAAGATGCACGGAAGTGATCTGAACTCAAGTTTGGAACGTGTGTAGGGGCGAAGAAAGGGATAGATAGCAAAGGCAACCAAAGGCCTTGAGAAAGCCATAATCAGGCACCTAATGGTATAGGGACTCAAAGGGCGATTTGTAGTTGAGAATGGGGGTGATGGTTCGGTTGGATAGATAGACGGATGTATGAAAGGCGTATTCCCAAAATTGTTTAGGCAAGTGAGCATGGGCTAGAAGGGCAAGGCCTTTTTCCACAATGGTGCGGTTTCGACGCTCAGAGGAGCCATTCTGTTCGGGTGTGTAAGGGCATGACACACGATGATGGATACCCAATGAGGTAAGATAGGTGGATACATTCCGATACTCGCCTCCCCAATCGGTTTGAAAGGCTTTAATCGTTGTAGAGAATTGTGTTTGGACCATTTTGATGAACAATTGAAAAGTGGAATAAACCTTAGCTTTATTGGAAAGAAAATAGATCCAAGTAAACTTGGTACAATCATCAATAAATGTAACGTAATAGTTTTTGCCAGACAATGAAGATAAAGAAGCAGGACCCCACACATCCGAGTGAACAAGATCAAACGGATTGGCAGCAGAGGTCGGACGGCTTGGCAAGGGAAGTCGGTGACTTTTGCCTTGTTGACACGACGAGCAAACCGACGCCAATTTGTGTGAAGAGATGGGTAAACAATGACTCGAAAGCAAACGGCGAAGAATGGACTCATGAGGATGAGCGAGCCGGTGATGCCAACAGTTAGTAGAGGCACGCTCACCAAGGAAGACGGACGGACGACTCGAGGGCTCAGGTTGACGAGGGAGGCAATAAAGGCCATTTTCAACGGTTCCGCTTAGAAGTGTCTGCCCCTGCAAGTTCTTAATAGCACAATAGTCAGAATGAAACTCAACATAAGCATTGTTGTCTCGACACAGTTGGGAGACGCTTAATAGACTTTTGGCAAGTTTAGGGACATAAAGGATGTTGTTTAATTTAAGAGGGCAGGAAGCACGCGGAACAGAGAGAATATTATGCCCTAATCGAGTAATGGGAAGAGCGTTACCATTGCCGACAACTAAGTTTTCGGTGCCAGTGTAAGGAGCGTGTGACTGGAAGGCTCCAAGATCAGCGATCGCGTGATTGGTGGCTCCGGAATCGACGACCCAAGGATCGACAATCTCAGACTGAGAGGCTGCGGAATAGGCGGCCTTGGTGGTGTTGTCCGACCTAGCAAGGGCTTCCTGAGCGAGACGATGAAAGGTTGAGGCGTTGAAAGCAATTGAACGCTTCATGGCCCTGCTTGCTGCAAATCTGACAGACGGGGCGTTGGCGATCAGATCCGGGGGAAGACGAGCCGCCAGCATGTGAGTCCGAGCGATCAGTAGTCGGACGATCAGAGGAGAAGCGACCACGACCTCTCCCGCGGCCACGGTCTCGTCCCCTGGTAGCAATGACGTTGGCAGCGGGCTGGTCGACATCAATGACAGGGCTGGAATCCTCTTCCAAGCGCTACTCCTCCTGCAGAAGATGACCGAGAAGCTCATCCGAAGTGATCGGATCCTTGGAGAGAGCAAAAGCCGATCGGAAGGAGGCATACTGGGAGCCCAAACCAAATAGGATGATTTTCACGAGATCAGGGTCGGAGATGACAACCATGCTCTCGGCGAGTTCATTAGCGATGGCTCGTTTCTTCTGCACATAGTCGAGCACGGACATGGTGCCCTTCATGAGCGTCTGAAGCTGGTGACGCATGTGCATTTGACGAGCACGAGTCTGAGCAGCGAACATCCGGGAAAGGATATCCCAGGCCTCTATAGTGGTGGTGGCGCGAGCGACGTATCCCAGAAGAGGGGTGGTGAGCGTCGACCGAATCCACAAGAGCACCAGCCTATCCTTGCGAACCCAAGCGAGATACTCAGGATTCGGGACGGGCGGGACAGCAGAAGCCGACTGTTCGGCGTTGAAGGCGCCGAGTGCAGCAGCAGGGGTGAGACCTGATGCGGACAACACATCGACGGGGCCTGGAATTGTTGATGGCGGTGGTTCCGACGCCGTGAGAAAAGAGGCAAGATCAAAAGCCTTTAGAGCCGATCGAACCGTGGTGCGCCAGAGGGAGTAATTGCCACGATCGAGGCGAATGGCAAAGTCGGGTAGATGGAAGTTGGGTGAACCGCCATCAGAGGAGGCCGAGAAAAGGATTTGGGTGGGGGAAGTAGGAGTGTTGGACATCTTGATCTTGAGGATCGAGAGGTTAGGCTGATACCATGTAAAGATGTGAAGGAGAAGATGATTTTCTCTGTATTGATTGAACGTATTAATAATACATTGTAGGAGAGTTCTAGAACGATATCTCAACAACTAGGAAAAGATAATTACAAAGGATTCTATCCTAATACAGAATATACAATATCTTAACTAACATACCAACTGGTTTTGGATTGGTGTCCAAGCTTGTGCAAGAAGCCCTCTTATTGAAGGTAGATGTTCCCTATGGGCAACACATATATGCCTCAAACAACCAAGCCAACACCGTCGAGTACAGTTTTCTTATACGTATCTACAAACACCATCCTGTCAAGGCGGTGCAGTATGAATTCTCTCAACCTCGAGAATGTGAGAATCTATACCCATCAGGAGATCTCTATTCTCAGGCATTCGACTTAGGTGGACGATGTCTTTGCCTCAATGCAAAATGCAACAAGGATCCACAATCCCAGGTCTACCGATTTGGCCTATATGTGAGTTTGGCAAGAAAATCAAAAACTTGCAATGCAAATATGGAATTCGTAGTGATGAGCTCATCAAAGGAGTTTGAGCGCAAGCACAAGTTTAACAAGACTACTTCATCGAGCATATATAGGTAAAGGGTGGTCGGACCTATTGGGAACGTCGTGGCCTGACTTCATAAGTAACAAGAGCGGGCATTTCATTAAAGGCTTCCTACATATACGAGTTCAGCTTACCATCCATGCCTCCGAGGTTTGACTTGTAGTTTTATTTTATTTTATGTTTTGATAAAGAATTAAGTTCGACATTTAGTAGTATTATTTTAAACTTATAACTAATAAGTATAAATTTATATAAAAATATAATTAAAAAGTTAATATTTTATACTACGTATAGTTTTAAACTTCTTAAAAAATGTGTTAAAAGTCAAACGACGATTATCTCTAGGAAAATTTTGGTGGAATATCCATTTAGAAAAGCCAATTAAGTAAATGTCCATATTTAAAGGGATATTAAGAAAGTGTCCATAATTTTATTGTAATTCCAAGTTTACCCCTATTATTAAAATATACAACTCCTTCCCTCACGCGTTCTGTCCATTCTTTCTTTGTCTTTCTCCTTCCCAACGTACAGCCCAGGTGATGCTCCATTGATAATCCCGGTCGACTCGTCGTCTCCGGTCGCACTCGTCGCCGCCGGACTCATCATTTGTCGTCGCCGCTCCTTCCCGCAACTTGTTCTTCCCACTGCTCATCCCTTCGTCGGTGTTGCTTCTACTGGTGTCGTTGTTACTGGTAAGCTTTATTTTCTCCTTTCCGTCGTTCTCAATCTATTCCCTTCCCCTTCTTGGTCCACTTCCCCTTTTGATTTGAGGAATTTTTTTGTTATCCCTAAATTCGATTGGGATTGCTTATGCCCTAAATTCGATTCGATTGGAATTTCGTTTTTAGTGTATTAGCCCTAAATTCGATTGGGATTGCTTATGCCTTAAATACGATTCGATTGGAATTTCGTTTTTAGTGTGTTAGATTTAAATTCGATTGAGATTGTTAGCCCTAAATTCGATTGGGATTTCGATTGGGATTGCTTATGCTCCGAAATAGATGTTTAATGTCTTCTATCATGATTCATGTTAGTGTTCTACTGGCTTGGAGGCAAGAAATTGTACCCAAAATTTGTCATAACACTGCATAATGTATCAATAGAAACAACAGATTTGCATATCTTCTTACATGCTCCTACAAGCTAGAGTTAAACGTCCTCTATCATGATTCAAGATACAAACCAAGTTCCTCAAGCTAAGAATTAGAAGTACCGACGTGTTTGTACATACATGGTTTATGTGAGTACATTGATCTGATGACAATTTGTTGATGTTTTATTAGGGTTTGTGTGTTTCTATCTACTTCAAATGGATAATTCAAGATAGTGTTCTTATTGATGAATCTAATTCGTTCTTACTTTATATGTTGTTCAATTTCAAGTGTTTATCATTGCTTGTTTGTTTTGGTGACAATTGTTTGTTTGGTGACAATTAGTATTTAGCTTGATTTTATATCATCAATTTAATTGAGACTATTAGGGGTTTGCTTCATTTTTTGGTGAAAAATGGAATTTATGTTGTTATTTTGTTGTTTTTTTTAGATTGGTGACAATTGATAGAATTATATATTCTGTTTTGGTGACAAATGTAATTTATGTTGTTATTTTTAGATTGGTGACAATTGGTAGGGTTATATATTCTGTTTTGGTGACAAATGGAATTTATGTTGTTATTTTTAGATTGGTGACAATTGATAGAGTTATATATTCTGTTTTAGTGACAAATGAAATTTGTGTTGTTATTTTGGTTTTTTTTAGATTGGTGACAATTGGTAGAGTTATATATTCTGTTTTGGTGACAAATGGAATTTACTTTGTTATTTTGGCTTTTTTTTTAGATTGGTGACAATTGGTAGAGTTATATATTATGTTTTGGTGACAAATGGAATTTATGTTGTTATTTTGTTGTTTTTTTTAGATTGATGACAATTGGTAGAGTTATATATATTCTGTTTTGGTGACAAATGGAATTTATGTTGTTATTTTGTTGTTTTTTTAGATTGATGACAATTGGTAAAGTTATATATTTTGTTTTGATGACAAATGAAATTTATATTTCATTTAGCTATAATGTAATTTTCATTATTCTTCTGTTCAATTATAGTGGATGTTGTGGTATGTATACCATCAAATATATTGAGGGTCTTGCATTTCATGGTGGTATTGAAGCTATTTCAGACAAGTATATGGATGTGTATAGAGAGAGGAGATGGCTATAAAGGGTCTTGCTATTTTGGATGTTAAGTATGGATGTCTCAACTGTTTCATTTTCTTTTGATATTTTTGCAAGTTGATGTAGTTTGACAATTAAGTATTACAAAGTTAAACTTTACATCAAATTTCATCTACTTAGGGTTATTATTGTAACAAAAATGCGTTAATATTAGATGACAAATGTGATGCCATTATAGTATTGTACATCGAATTATTCGTTTGTTCAAGTTTAGCCTCTCTAGGGTCTATGCTCCCCTAGTTCTAGGGTTTCAGTTTCGTAACAAAAATGCATTAATATTAGATGACAAATCTGATAACATTGGCACTATACACACATTTTAGGGTTTAGTCTTTAGGATTTAGGGGGTTTAGGGCCTTGACCCTAAACCCTAAACTATATTGTACATCAAATTTTCGTCTACTCAGGTTTAGCCCCTCTTGGGTCTATGATCCCCTTGTTCTAGGGTTTCAGTTTTGTAACAAAAATGTGTTAATATTAGATGACAAATATGATTACATTAGCACTGTAAACAAATATGATAATATTAGATGACAAATATGACAAATATCATGGTGACAATATATTGTCATCAACCTCGTCATTAATAGTTGTCACCAACAATTGTCATCAGGAAAATCATCTATTAGCAGAAAAAACCCATTTTTCACCGAGGAAAAGTGATATTGGCAACTGTCACCCAAATTTTTTTGTCACCAACAATTATCACAAGAAAAAAAAGAAAATCAATTGTCACTAGAAAAAAATTTCCCCTAACTGTCACCGGAAAAAATAAAATGTCACAAAAAATCAATTGTCAACAAAATAATTGTCACAATTAACTGTCACCAGAAAAATATACTCAACTGTCACCAAAAAATTGTCACCAAAAGCAAGTGTTAACCGAAATGGTCAATGTTGACTAGTCAATGTTAAAATTAAAAATGGTCAAGGGGGAAGGGTTAGGGATGGGGAAGGAGGGGTATTTTTGGAAAAAATAGACATTTACTTAATTTTAACATGAAAAATGGATATTAACCAAATTTAACCTTATTTCTAAACAGATATAGTAATTTTTATGATTGTTTGGAAATTTTTATTAAAACATATTAACTAAACTATTTTAACCTTCACATAAAATTTGCCGGTAACAAATACTATAGTATTCATTAAAACATCATAATGTCATCCAATCTACATTAAAATCTCGATTTCATCATTTTCAGTTTTCACCCTGATTTTTTGTAAAACCTCTCCCAAATCCTACGGGATTTTCGTTATGGATATTTTAATTATTTTCCCAAAATAAAGGGGTAAAAGGATTTGCTGGAGAATTCCGTTTTCACAGTCCCTTCATCTCCTTCCTTCGTATTTGTTGAATTTCAACAATAAAAAATCAATTTTACAGTGACAAAGTTGTTCGCCTTTTCTTCACTGGTAATTCTCCACCTGTTTAATTTGTTCTGCTAATTCATTTTATTTCTTCTCTGTAAGTTGGTTGAAAACGTTTATAGTCAAGTTTGTGTTTTTCTTGATATATATATGCTGTTTATTTTTAGCCGTATTTGGAATGGGATGAAATCGGACTATGGAATTCATATATAGTGAGTTAAAATTGGAAGCAGATAGATTGAAATCGGACTGGATTTGACTTGAGATAACCTGAACCTAACCTGAATTACCCGATTGACAGATCTAATTGCAGTAACACTACGAGTTTGTGTATAGTTAGTGGCAACTAGCATGTGTGTCTTGTTTTAATTAATTTCATTGATTATATATATATATATATATATGTTGTTTTGGTTCGTCCTCAAACATTATATTAATTTGAGCTTATTTGTCAAACAAAGCTGATTTATCAATTTATTGAATAATTTTCATGTGCTTTTTTTAAATTGTTAATTTAATAGTATAAAATGTATATATTGTGAAGAATTGGAGATGGGAAATTGGAGGTCATTCATGAAGATTGACTCGGGCTCGGACTCCGATTCCAAGGTTGCATCTCAAGAAATGTTAGATCCGATATTGCATTTCGAGTTTGCGTTCAACAACCCCATTTTGTCTGATCGGGTTCTCCGCATCGAACTTTTGGGCTCCAAGTCCGACCCTCTCAGTTACGTATTGTTTCGATTTTTTTTTTATGTGTTGATCGTTTGGGTTTTTCCTTTACAATTTTTTATGTTGTTATGTTGTTACATTTATGAAAAAGACACAAAGAGGTGTATTATTTTTATAAGGAAAAAGTTTGGAGAATCAATAATTAGGAAGCAATCCGCTACTTTTCGAGAGCATTTTTGCCTATTAGGTCCAGTGGTCCACCAAACCTCAACGATTCACGAGTTGTGTTCCTTAGGTGTAGTGGCACATTATTAGTATCAGTCACCTCGTCACCCTCATGGAACACGTGCTTGATAATAACACTATGAAAACGTATAGGATAAGTGAACCGAGACGTCTGAGATGATCAGCGCATATGCCTTGTAGTTGAAAGAAAAATTGTGAAAGAATGATGTGCAATTTTTTAAAAATTGTAGTCTTTTATGTCTAAAATACTTTAGTAATTCTTTGTTTTTCTTTTGAGCCAAAGTATGTATAAAAATGATTCAAAATGTTGTGCAGGTGTTGAAGTTATAACATATCATGTAAGCTCTCTCCTCCTAGCTGCACATAGTCCCTTTTTCCGAAAGGTACACACTTTCTATCTTTCTTTTTTTCAAGTGATAAACTGTTTTATTTCCTTTTCCTACCCCTTAAACTAGTGATAATCTTGTGCCCTAGTTATTCCAAAATGGTATGAGAGAAACCCAACAAAAGGATGTGAAGTTGACAATCAGTGTATTCGGTACGTATCGTTGATCTTTGCACTCCTTCAATTGATGAATTTCTTGTGTCTATATGTTAGTTTTTATTGCTATGGTTAACAGAGAAAGCAGCGTTTATCGACGTCTTGGAATTCATGTACAAAAACACCCTGATTGCAAATACGGTTCCTGATTTGTTGGATGTGTTTATCGTTGCGGACAAGTTTGAGGTTACTTCTTGTATGCGATATTGTTGTAAGCTATTGCAGAAGATGCCCATGATACTAGAGTATGCACTTTTATATCTTGACCTTCCTGAGAGTGTTCTAGTCGCGAAGCAAGTTCAACTCCTAAAAGATGCAACAAAGAAGTATTGTGTTGGACGTTACAAGGATTTCGACGAGTAAGTAGTGTCTTTCATCTACCATTCTACCTAATGTGGATATATTTATAGTTTGATTCATACTTGTTGCTTTTGAAGTTTCCTAGGAGAGGCGATGGATTTCCCTCTTTCCGCGGTAGAGGCTGTTCTTGGGAGCGAGGGTCTCCAAGTGACTCCAGAGGACTTCATTTTCGACTTTATCTTGGATTGGGCTCGGGTTCACTATCCCAAAATGGAAGAGCGCCAAGAAATCCTCAACAAGCGCTTGTCGAAACTGATATGTTTCCCATACATGAGTTGCTCGAAGCTGAAAGAAGCCCTAGTTTGCCCCGACTTTTCCTATGAAGAAGTGTCCAAGCTTGTGCAAGAAGCCCTCTTATTGAAGGTGGATATTCCCTATGGGCAACACACATATGCCTCAAAAAACCAACCAAGAAATCCCGAGTACAGTTTTCTTAGACGCGTCCACAAGCACCATCCAGTCAAGGTGGTGCAGTATGAATTCTCTCAAGCTCGTTATGCCATCTACTTCAACCTAAAGAAAGAAGAATGCGAGAATCTATACCCATCAGGAGATCTCTATTCTCAGGCATTCGACTTAGGTGGACAATGGCTTTGCCTTAATGCAAAATGCAACAAGGATCCACAAACCCAGGTCTACCAATTAGGCCTATATGTGATCAGTTTGGCAAGAAATTCAGAAACTTGCAGTGCAAATATGGAATTCGCAGTGATGAACTTATCAAAGGAGTTTGAGCGCGAGCACAAGTTTAAAAAGACTTCTTTATCGAGCTTAGGTAACGGGCGGTCAAACCTGCTGGGAACATCGTGGGCAGACTTCATAAGTAACAAGAGCGGCCATTTCATTAACGGCTTCCTACATATACGAGTTCAGCTTATCATCCACACCTCCGAGGCTTGACTTGTAGTTTTTTTTTTTTTTTTGATACTTAAAAGAATTAAGTTCGACAGTTAGTAATACGTATTATTTTAAATTTATAATAAGTAAATAAGTATAAAACTATCTAAAAATAATGATAAAAAAGTTACTCCCCTGTTCGCGAAAACATGTCGTTTTAGAGTTTTGATTTTGTTCGAAAATTCATGTCATTTTAGACATTATACCCGTTTATTTTCTAATTTATCTTTACTTTTTAGCATTTGAATTTGTCTTTTGTTTTGAAGAATTTAAAGGCTACTAAGTACTATGGAGTAGGGCAAATTAGGTAGCTTTAAATATTCCTTAAAAATTATGTCCGGAGGTAAAACGTCATGTTTTCATGAACGGAGGGAGTAATGTTTTACATAGTTTTTAACTTTTTAAAAAATGTGTTACAAAGTCAAACAATACTTATTTTTGAACGGATGTAGTGTTTTTTATGATTACTTGGAAATTTTTATTAAAATTTTTCAAATAAACTATGTTAATCTTTACCTAAAATTTAATAATATATATATATATATATATATATATATATATATATATATATATATATATATATATATATATAGGGTGAGGTTAAAGTGAAAAAGGGGCTTAAGATGAAAAATTTGCTTAAAGTGAAAATGGAATACAAGACACGCGCGCCGGTTCAGTTAAAAAAAAAAGTCGAACCGGTCCAACTGAACCCTAACCTTCCCTCTTTCCTTCCCATCAGATGCGGGCTCTTCACTCTTCCCTCGTCGTTCTTCGCTCCGTTCTCCCATCGTCGGTTGTTCATGGCTGCCTGGTTACCGGCCTCTCTCCTCCTCGATCTGTTCGGGCCTCTCTCCTCCTCGATCTGTTGGCGAGGATTCGTTGCCACGCTGGTCATCCCCATCACCGTCAATGGCTGCCGCCTCTGCTCACCGCTGTCGGAGGACCGCCTCTGCTAATCGCTATCATCCTCGTTCAAGGACTTCTTGTTGCCGCCTCAGTTTTCCCTCTCCAATTCATCCTAATTTGTTGCTCGTTTTCAATTAGCTTGATTCATCCTAATCAATCGATGAATTTCTCAGTTGTACGCCTAGAGTTTACAATTTGTGAATATCTCTTCCTCTCTGTCTCCGTTTGCATTGCTTCCAGATTTCGCAGTTCAATTAGAACAACTCATTGTGTATGTGTTGTTTGTTGACTTAGGTTGATGTGGTACAGGTGGTGTATGTGGTGTTTCCATTTTCTATTCCTTATATACATTGATAAGATAGACATTCTCTGACTGTTGCCAAAATGTTGTTTGTTAGTGGTAGGCGCATACTCCACTCTACACCACCCCAGCTTCAACTAAGGATTATATCTCTACTGCAGCAAACTCCTGAGAGACAAATGCTAAATTTTCATTATTTTCTAAGATGTTTTGGTTAATTACTATACACAGGTTACACCATATAGACAGAGTTACACAAATTATCGGGATTATTTTCAGGATGAAGAGTCGGATCAGATATTTGAGCATCCATGTGAGGTGAGATTAGAGTTAAAAAATGTTCAATTTCATATTCCATTGGTACCATATATATTTGTTTGTTGATCATCCTCATTGGGGTTTCCAGCAGGGATGCCTTTTCGGGATTCAATGTAGAGATAGTTGCAAGTTTTGGGGTGAGGAAGGTTAAATCAATCAGCCATGACTATGATATGGAGCTGTGCCAAGTCAGAGGTCAGAGGTGCTGTTGACAATGCCAACCATATCCTTAAAGGTAAATTTCAGCTGTATAAGATCAAGAATCAAGATGATCTTAAGTGCATAAATTTGACCCATCTTTTTCTGGTCCTAAAACCGATAAAGTTGGCACAGTTTAACTCACAAGAACTCGTCTACAAAAATGGATGTGTGATGCTAACATCTCAACTGTCATAATACTATGAATGCAAATTATGCAAGTGTGCACTTTGGTTCTGATCACTGCAGGTTTTAATAATAACAGATAAAAAGGGAGTTTGGGTGATTCAGCAACTACTTGTGGAGGTTTGTGAACAATAAGCCCAATGACTACGAACTACAAGACATGCCAGAAAAGCTAAATTGATATAAGAAGCGATTCAGCTTGGCTAATTCTATATAAACTCTATATCATGAAGCTCTCATGTAAGTTTATTAATAACCAAAAAAGCTAAATTGATATACTATAAGATAAGATACAGTCAGATTCCTTACATCACTAAAATATAATCCAAACCACCTTTTAAAGGTTTCTCTAACACATGCCTTTTGTAGTATTATATATATGTCGAATTAGATTGGGCATCGGTCGTCAAGAAAAGGGCACTTTTGAGGTGAGGTTAGAGTTAAAAGTTGCTCAAGTTCATATTGCATTGGTACCATATAGTTGTTTGTTGATCATCTTCAATATTGCCATATTGGGATTTTCAGGGATGCCTTTTCAGGCTTCGATGTAGAGATAGTAGCCCTGGAATCTCTTACGTGTCTTCAGCGTCTACAGATTCACAGTTGCATCAGGCTGAAGAAAGTGGTCCTGCCGCCGATTCATCTCAACAACCTTGACTATTTATTGCTCTTCGACTGTCCAGAGTTGGAGTTGTGGGATGAAAAGAAGGGTGTGGATTGGGATTCCCTCCACAATCTCATTCATCTAATGATCGAAACTCCGTCTTTAGAGAGGCTACCGGATTGCCTTCAACACCGTCAACAGCTTGGCCAGTTACAAATGGTTGTGGTTCAACCTTATCCATTGATATCAAGATCTTGTAAGTTTATACGTATTCAACACTTGAAATCAAGATCGGTTACACTATGGTTTTGTTTTCCGGACTAATCGTAATTTCTTTTCAGCAAAGGATGCTCTGAGCAGTGAGCAGAGCTCAGATTTAGAAGATGCGCCAGAGTGCTCTCAGCAGTGAGCGGAATCGATGATCTTCTGAGCCTGAGGCGACGAACTTTGGATGTGACGACTTGTTTGGATCTCATACCAAAGGAATGAAATAAAAGGATCTCATATTGCACACAAGTGGTGATGTTCTCTCACTGTTGCCAAATGTTGTTCGTGTTGTGCATACTCAATGGAGCTTCAAAGGAGGATTATAATGTTGGCAACTGGATTGAGTACTTGCTTATATGGGAGTATCTCTTTTGTGTTATGGTTGCAATCTCTAGAAAGAGATGACTGGTTGAGAGATGCAAGAACAAAAAAAAATGTTTTAAAGTTTTCATTATTTTCTAAGATTTTTTGGATACTGTATTGTATAATTAATAAGGTTAGACCTGTTGAACAAAAAATAGCAAATAGTTGTACAATATATTTTATTTAATTTTTTAATATTTGAGTTCGACCCCTTTTAGTTATCCTTTTGATTCGAAGTCGTATCGATAACAAGATTTTGGTGGTTTTGGTGATTTGGGCTGCACCCGAAATTTAGCGGGTTGCCTACGTATCTCTTGGAAGAAAATGAAGTCTTAAGTAGTTCAGAGTATTTGAGTTTGTGTGTTTTATCCCCTTAAGATTTTCATGCATCATTGGATTTTATTAGGACCCACCTTCTCGGAAGGGTAGCCTTAACATAAATCACACTATCATATACATGAGATTTTCTCATGTATCACCCGAATAAATTGAGCACACCTTCTCGGAAGGGTTTCCCAACTCAACGGCTATCACTTACACGAAAAATCATGTTTGTATTATTTTCCAATAAAAGTGCAATTCATAGTCTTAATTGTGCATTTCATGATCTTATTCTTGCACTTTATCATTTTATTAATGCACTTTATAATCTTAATTGTGTACTTCATATCCTTATTCATACACTTCATCATTTTGTTCTTCCACTTTATCATTTTATTTATCCATTTTATAATCTTAATTGTGTACTTCATATCCTTATTCATACACTTCATATTATTAATAATACACCATCATTTTATTCTTGCACTTTGTCATTTTATTTGCACAACATAATATTATATTTGCACAACTTAAAGTTATATTTGCACAATATAATGGTATATTCGCACAACATAATATTATATGTGCACAACGTAACATTATATTATTAGATATGCACAACATAATGTTACATTTGCAAAACATAGTGTTATATTTGCACAACTTAAAGTTATATTTGCACAATATAATGTTATATTCGCACAACATAATATTATATATGCACAACGTAACATTATATTATTAGATATGCACAACATAATGTTACATTTGCAAAACATAGTGTTATATTTGCACAATTTAAAGTTATATTTGCACAATATAATGTTATATATGCATTATATCATCTTATTTGTGCACATTATTATTTTATTATTGCACTTTATAATCTTATTCATGAACGGGAACACAAAAAAAAGAAACCATAAATAGCTTATGCGGGATTTTGAACTCGAACCTTTGTGCATGGGCACATCACTATACCATTTTTTGAGCTAATAGGCTTTTAATGACATATGTTGCATTAAAGTACAAAACTAGCTGTCACAAAATAGCGGTCCATAAAGAAAATTCTTGGTAGGATACATTATGAAAATGCACATTTATAAATAATAACATTTATTGTATTATTTGTTCACTTTATATTTTGTAATCTCATCTTTTTCCCTTTTTAAAATAAAGACAAAAATTGTGATGTAACATTTTTGTTGTATTTTTTTAATATTATAGTTGCACCTAACAATATTATTTCAAATAAAAATTACGGGCTAAAATATGTAATTTTCATAATTGAAATAAGGGCAATATTCGTATGAATGGAAAGTTTGGGGGAGGCGTGTGAAATTTACCCCATAATTAGGGTCATTTAACCATTTTCCCATTTACTCATAAAATTAGGCCCATTTACACCAAAATTAGGCCCATTTATTCATTACTCATTTAATTAGGCCCATTTACCTTTAAATTAGGTCCATTTACATCCAAATTAGACTATTTTCATTTTAAGATGAATTTTCATCTTAAGCCCCATTTTCATTTGAACCTTTACCTATATATATATATATATAATTTTAATATTACAAAAACGCGCAAAATGTGGGTGCCGGGTAACAAATACTATTATATTTATTAAAACAGCATAATGTCATCCAATCTACATTAAAATCTCGATTTCATCATTTTCACCCTATTTTTTGGTAAAACCTCTCCCAAATCTTACGGGGTTTTTCCTTAAAATGAAAAAGTAAAGATATTTTTCTACCAATCGTAGTGATATTTTAATTATTTTTCCACAAAAAAAAAGGGGTAAAAGGATTTGCTGGAGAATTCCGTTTTGACACTCCCTTCATCTCCTTCCTTCATATTTGTTGAATTTCAACAACAACAAAATCAATTTTACTGTGACAAAGTTGTTCGATCGCCTTCTTTACTGGTAATTCTCCACCTGTTTAATTTGTTCTGCTAATTCATTTTATTTCTTCTCTGTAAGTTGGTTGAAAACGTTTATAGTCCCATTTGTGTTTTTCTTGATATTTAATTGTTTATTTTAGCCGTATTTGGAATGGTATGAAATCGGACTTTGGAATTCATATATAGTGAGTTAAAATTGGAAGCACATAGATTGAAATCGGACTGGATTTGATTTGAGATAACCTGAACCTGACCCGATTTACCCGATTGACAGATCTAATTGTAGGCTATATAATATTGTGATTAGTGTATATGTGTGTGTTTTTAGTGGGTTATGGATGTTTGCTATGTTGAATATGTGTGTCTTGTTTTATTGATTAGATATGGTGTTTTGGTTCCTCCTCAAACATTATATTAATTTGAGCTTATTTGTCAAACAAAGCTGATTTATCAATTTATTGAATAATTTTCAAGTGCGTTTTAAAATTGTTTATGTAATAGTATAAAATGTATAGATTGTGAAGGATTGGAGATGGGAAATTGTAGGTCATTCATGAAGATGGACCCTTCAGGCTCGGAGTCCGATTCCAAGGCTGAGTCTCAAGAAATGTTGGATCCGATGTTGCAGTTCGAGTTTGCGTTCAACAACCCCATTTTGTCTGATCGAGTCCTCCACATCGAGCTTTTAGGCTCCAAGTCTGACCCTCTAAGTTATGTATTGTTTCGATTTTTTTTTTTTGTATTGATCGTTTAGGTTTTTCCTTTACCTTTTTTCATGTTATTCCCCTTCTTTAAAATATACTTCGTATATATTTATGAAAAAGACACAAAGAGGTGTTTTATTTTTACGAGGAAAAAAGCATTTAGGAAACTATCTGCTGCTATTCAAGAGCATTTTTGCCTATGAGGTCCACTATACACTATGGCACATTATTAGCCACCTCATTACCCTCATGGAACACGTGCTTGATATTACACTGTTTTTTTTTTTATCAAGGATAATACACTGTAGAAAGAGGATAAGTGAACTAAGGCGTCTGTGAATCTGAGATGATCATCTCAGATGCCTTGTAGTTGAAAGAAAATTTGTGAAAGAATGATGTGCAATTTTTTAAAAATTGTAGTCTTTTGTGTCTAAAATACTTTAGTAATACTTTATTTTTCTTTTGAGCCAAAGGATGTATAATGGTTCAAAATGTTGTGCAGTAATTGAAGTTATAACATATCATGTAAGCTCTCTCCTCCTAGCTGCACATAGTCCCTTTTTCCTAAAGGTAAACACTTCTATCTTTTTATTTTCAATGATAAACTGCATTTTTCCTACTCTTAAATTAGTGATAATCTTGTGGCCTAGTTATTCCAAAATGGTATGAGAGAAACACAACAAAAGGATGTGAAGTTGACAATCAGTGTATCTGGTACGTATCATCGATCTTGCACTCCTTCAATAGATGAATTTCGTGTGTCTATATGTTATAGTTTTTATTACCTTGGTGAACAGAGAAAACAGCATTTATCGACGTCTTGGAATTTATGTACAAAAACACCCTGATTGCAAATACAGTTCCTGATTTGTTGGGTGTGTTGATTATTGCGGACAAGTTTGAGGTTACTTCTTGTATGAGATATTGTAGTAAGCTATTGCAGAAAATGCCCATGACACTAGAAAATGCACTTTTATATCTTGATCTTCCTGCGAGTGTTCTAGTCGCGAAGCAAGTTCAACCCCTAAAAGATGCAACAAAGAAGTATATTGTTGGACGTTACAAGAATTTCGACGAGTAAGTACGTAGTGTGTCTTTCATCTACCTAATGTGCATTATTTACGGTTTGATTCATACTGGTTGCACTTTTGAAGTTTCCTAGGAGAGGCGATGGCTTTCCATCTTTCCGCGGTAGAGGATGTTCTTGGGAGCGAGGGTCTCCATGTGACTCAAGAGGACTTCATTTTCGACTTTATCTTGGAGTGGGCTCGGGTTCACTATCCCAAAATGGAAGAGCGCCAAGAAATCCTCGTCAAGCGCTTGTCGAAATTGATATGTTTCCCATACATGAGTTGCTCGAAGTTGAAGGAAGCCCTAATTTGCCCCGACTTTTCCTATGAAGAAGTGTCCAAGCTTGTGCAAGAAGCCCTCTCATTGAAGGTAGATGTTCCCTATGGGCAACACATATATTCGTCAAAAAAACAAGCAAGCACCGCCGAGTACAGTTTTGTTAGACGTGTCCACAAACACTATCCTTTCAAGGCGGTACAATATGAATTCGATCAACCTTGTTATGTCGTCTACTTCAACCTAAAGAAAGAAGAATGCGAGAATCTATACCCATCAGGAGACTTCTGTTCTCAGGCATTCGGCTTAGGTGGACGATGGCTTTGCCTCCGTGCACAATGCAACAAGGATCCACAAACCCAGGTCCGCCAATTTGGACTATTTGTGAGTTTGGTAAGAAAATCAGAAACTTGGAGTGTAGATATTAAAATCGCAGTGATGAACTCATCAAAGAAGTTCGAGTGCAAGCACAGGCATTACTATACTACTCTATCGAGCTCAGGTCTAGGGTGGCCGAATTTGTTGAGAACGTCGTGGACCGACTTCATAAGTAACAAGAGTGGGCATTTCATTAACGGCTTCCTACATATACGAGTTCAGCTTACCATCCGCACCGTGTTGACGCTTGAAAATTTGTTTTGAGTAAACAGTTTAGTTAAGTTCAATAGTTAGTAAATCTGCTTTCTTTTTTAGTAAGAAGTTTAATTGTTGTTTTTTCTTCTTATGTCATCTAGCTTATCGGTGTCACAGTTAATGACAATTTGTGCTGACTAAACAGTTTAGTTTGCTTTCTTTTTGGGTTATAAGCTCTTTTTTTTTTTTGCAAGGACGTTTAATAAAATTGGTGACAATTTTTTTGGTGACATTTTCGTTGTTTTGACTTGCAAGTGTAGGTGATTTTAGTTAAAATCTAAAGTAAATTCTACTAGTTTTTTAAAGCTTTTAATTATCTTAATACAATTGAGAGAATGGTTATGGGGAGAGAGCGTTCCAGGAGCCCCGATCGGCATTCCGTTGCCCCGCCCGGTGATCCGCCGGACAATTCAGCTAGCCATCAGAACAGTCAGGCCGGAAACCACCAAGATGCTGAAGTGGTACCATCTGCAGTCGGGGAAATTGTGGTGGAGTCAGCCGCCAGTTCAACCCAACTACAAGGAGAAACTAGTAGGCGGTACTGGGGAAGGCTTTAGTCTGTCACTGACAGGCCTAAGGTCGTTATGCCAAATCAAAGTAAATTCCTAAGATGCAAACTATAACAAGTATAGTAGGTAAGTTAGGGTCGAACCCACAGGGAAACAGAATCAATTGTAAGAGCAAGTATTATTACCCAAAAGTAACCGATTCAAGGGGAGTTTTGTGTGTGAGAAATAGTAATGACAGAACAAGTTGCAATAAAGAGGTTGTGAATATATGATGGAAAAGTATCACACCAGGTAATTATCCGCACAGCAATTTAGATGGTTGATCATCGCATTCTATGAATCTCAAGTTCTAATGTCCAGTAATTGTTCTCAATTCAGATCGTGTAATAGCTTTTACTCCTACCAGTCCTAAAAGCACTTATCACCAAATTACAAGGGAAAACCTTCACCAAATAATAAAGCAATAGCATTCAAGCATGAATTATAATGAGATACAAGCGATTCTAACAACCCGTTAAAATAGCCTGTAATCGAATCTCCCTCACAATCTACCACAAGCAACCCGCGTATGGTGATTGTGTTTGCTACAATGAATCTACAACCCCAAACCTGGAATTGGAAACCCTAGCAATATGACTAGTATCGATAAACCTAGGTGATCAATCCAGATTAACCAATAATAAGCAATCAAGCAATAAGCTCAGGAGATCGAAACAATTAACAAAGGACAAACAAGAGTAGAATACTCACAACCAAATCAATTGAAGGCTTCAAAGAACCAAGTGCAACAAAGGAGAGTTAGTTCTCCATAGGGTTTGTGAGATGAACAAAAGGAAAATACGTCTCTGGAAAATAACCTAATTATTCTCTACTGCCTTTTCGGCCTATATAACCTAATAAAATCGGGTTTAACATCCCGTACAATTATAATAATAAAATATTAAAACTAATAGGATAGGGGAAATCGGATAAGGATCCGTCTTCAGGACCGACGCGGGCGCGCCAGCTTAGATCTTGCATCTTCTGTCTGTTCAGCAGCGCGGCCACTTCCTCCTAGCAGAGTGGTCGCGTCGGGTAGCAGCGCGCCCGCGCCAAGTACAGCGCGGCCGCGTCAAGTTGCAGCGCGGGCACGTCATTGGTTTTTCCCGAAAATTCCGTCTCGAATTAGCTTTCGACGTCAACATGAAAGTTGTAGCTCTCTGAAAGAGCTTTCCAACGCATGGTCATAATAGTCGATCGGACAACCGAGGCCTCCAGAAAGTGCAAAACAAGTTCAGCATGTCTGACGACAATTTCTGCAGACTTGTTCTTCGTTTAGGTTCGCTTCTTCTTCTCATGACCTCTTGAGATCTTCATGTAAGCTTCTTCGATCAACTAGACATTCTCATCAAATGCGTTATCAACTCATGTCTTCTCCTCGGATCTACCATTACCTGAAATAATCAATAAAAACGTGTAGATTCCGACTCCGACAACATAGAGAACTAATATGCAAATCATGCTTAATCCATCCATGAAATGCATCTTAACTAAGCTAAATGCAACCTATTATGCCTACCTAAATATGCATGCTATCAAACTCCCCCACACTTAACCTTTGCTTGTCCTCAAGCAATGATAGAATGAACATGAATCAACGCATCCCACAGGAAATCCTTTCAAGTTTCAACCTCATCAAAAAGCAACATCATAGCAGGTGAAAACATAAACCAAGCAAACAAACGTCATAGCATGTATTCCAGTGATCAAAGCTCAAAAGTAGACGTCATCCAACCTCACCAGAAATATGTGTTTCACTCATGTGTTTAGGCTTTTAAGTACAACTCTCAACTCAAACCATTCATGCACTAAGCTCATAGACATTGACCACCATATCACCAATTCTCTACCGAAATGTCATTACTTGCGGGACACAATAAAGAAAATAAAATGCAACACTTTTTTTTTTCCTTCTTTTTCTTGTCTTGGTGCTTCCTTACGCGAAGCGCAAACATGGGTGTCATGAATGGCCCCGGTCTATCAACACCTCAACTACTACTATGAAGTCCACTTGAACACCTTTTGACGCAAGTTGCAAACATGGGTGTCATGAATGAACCTGGTTACTCAATGGTCAAGCTTCTTTCCTAGTGGGTAGTTTTCAACACCTTTTTGCGCGAATCATACCCATGGGTGTCATGCGTAGACCCGGTTACTCGGTGCATCAACCATTGCCACCTTATTCACTAAATATTCACAAATTCAGCAAAAAAAACTCAAAATATAACATAAACTCCGCAAGCAACAAACATGTGCATCGGTCTTCAAAAAGAGATACTGCAGTCAATACCAAGAGGTAGCAACACTAGGCGAGTAATTCACACAATTGAGCAAAAGGATTCAAATAAGGCCAAACATTCTCACAGGGTCATGTTTTTAGGATTCAATCATACTTTAGCTCAATCATACATGCTCAATTATATTTGCTAGCACATGTTCCACAAAAATCAAATAAAGACAATAATCAAAACATCCAGAACTCCATGGGATTTTTATGAATCATGCTTGAAATTTAAAATAGAGGACAAACTAAGCAAGATGGGTATTTGAATAACACATATGTATGAAATGCATGCTCTATTTTTGGATTTTTGATCTTTTTTCTTTTTTCTTTTTTTTTTAAATACGAAAATAAACAAAAATTAATAAAAATGATTACAGAAATTAAACATGATGCATAAATTTAAATATGATCTCCTATATGCATCTATATATAGAATTTCTCTCCCCCACACTTAAAGTTTTCATTGTCCTCAATGAAACAATAAAGACAACAAAAGTAAATCAAATATAATCAGGGTGAAGGAAAAGAAAAAGGAAAAAGAAAATAAAAAAAAAACTTACCTCGGGTTGCCTCCCGAGAAGCGCCTTTGTTTCAAGTCTTTGGCTCGACATTTTAGTTGTCCATTTAAGACTCATTCAGACATCGTCAGTGCCCTCAGCAGCAAATCAAACTCTTGTGCACACCATCTAGGTAAACTAGCACTACATACGAATAAGTTGAAGTCAAAGTACGTCATCAACTCCTCATAAGCCCGAGCATGACTCCCCGTCGCGGGTATGTAGAACCACCAATTCAGTTCCATTGGCGGTATGTCAAAATAATGAGCCCAAGGATCAACATAATCACCGAACTTCTCACCATTGCAAAAGATATCAATTCTTTGCTCAGGAGCCACAGAAATTAGCTTTGGACTTGGTTCCTTGATAGGCGAGCTCGAGACAATCTCATCGAATGAAGGAGACAATAAATCACATGGGATCTCATGCGTCGACTCATGACACTCCATGTCAGGAAGTAGTGTACTCTCCTCTTCATCGCTGAAGAAACTGTCATCGTCTGCGAACATATCCTCCTCCGCCAAAACATTATCATGCTCATAGCTCAAGGGTATGGGAGGTAGCGGAGTAGACTCAGATGAACTCAATGAGGGAGGAATAGGAAGCACGCAATAACCTTCATCTTCATGACTTTCTGAGCTTCCCTTAGGTGTGACAAACAGGTCCTTGCCACTCCCTAGGGTGTTCGTGGTGAGGCTCTCTATCAGGTTAACCACCGGTTGAGACGGTAGTTCACCTGCTTCACAAGTTGGTATCTCATTCCCCACTTGGACCATTTGGTGCACTCGTTCACCCAATTCCGCGATCTGCTGACACAATTGCTTATTCTCCTCATAAGAGGACATGGATAGATCATCCGAAGGTGCGTAAAAGTAATCCATCGGTTGAGGTTCTTGGGCAAATGACACTTCCTGCAAGGCCTGGTGACCCATGTAGCAGATAAGATCCCAAATTCCCATCAAACCTAACCTTGCTAGACTTCCTCCGCTCATATATATAGCACGTGCCTTTGTCTCAGCAGTCATTCCCTCTACAACGCAGACAACCATATCTCGTAAACTATCATGGAAACCCCGCACATTGCGGATGTCCACACACCTCTGCAACCTATCGAGATATAGGTGAAAATCTTCACCTTCGAACTGCGATAATCTCAACATGTTAAACTGTTAGTAGCATATGTGTTGTGAACCGTAAGATAGGTTCACAACAAAAGTTAGTAGCTAAATTAACACACAAGACAAACACACAGGTAATAAGACAAACAAGAACAAAGATAAACCGTTTCCCCGGCAACGGCGCCAAATTTGACAGGCCTAAGGTCATTATGCCAAATCAAAGTAAATTCCTAAGATGCAAACTATAACAAGTATAGTAGGTAAGTTAGGGTCGAACCCACAGGGAAACAGAATCAATTGTAAGAGCAAGTATTATTATCCAAAAGTAACCGATTCAAGGGGAGTTTTGTGTGTGAGAAATAGTAATGACAGAACAAGTTGCAATAAAGAGGTTGTGAATATATGATGGAAAAGTATCACACCAGGTAATTATCCGCACATCAATTTAGATGGTTGATCATCGCATTCTATGAATCTCAAGTTCTAATGTCCAGTAATTGTTCTCAATTCAGATCGTGTAATAGCTTTTAGTCCTACCAGTCCTAAAAGCACTTATCACCAAATTACAAGGGAAAACCTTCACCAAATAATAAAGCAATAGCATTCAAGCATGAATTATAATGAGATACAAGCGATTCTAACAACCCGTTAAAATAGCCTGTAATCGAATCTCCCTCACAATCTACCACAAGCAACCCGCGTATGGTGATTGTGTTTGCTACAATGAATCTACAACCCCAAACCTGGAATTGGAAACCCTAGCAATATGACTAGTATCGATAAACCTAGGTGATCAATCCAGATTAACCAATAATAAGCAATCAAGCAATAAGCTCAGGAGATCGAAACAATTAACAAAGGACAAACAAGAGTAGAATACTCACAACCAAATCAATTGAAGGCTTCAAAGAACCAAGTGCAACAAAGGAGAGTTAGTTCTCCATAGGGTTTGTGAGATGAACAAAAGGAAAATACGTCTCTGGAAAATAACCTAATTATTCTCTACTGCCTTTTCGGCCTATATAACCTAATAAAATCGGGTTTAACATCCCGTACAATTATAATAATAAAATATTAAAACTAATAGGATAGGGGAAATCGGATAAGGATCCGTCTTCAGGACCGACGCGGGCGCGCCAAGTGCAGCGCGGGCGCGCCAGCTTGGATCTTGCATCTTCTGTCTGTTCAGCAGCGCGGCCACTTCCTCCTAGCAGAGTGGTCGCGTCGGGTAGCAGCGCGGGCGCGCCAAGTACAGCGCGGCCGCTTCAAGTTGCAGCGCGGGCACGTCATTGGTTTTTCCCGAAAATTCCGTCTCGAATTAGCTTTCGACGTCAACATGAAAGTTGTAGCTCTCTGAAAGAGCTTTCCAACGCATGGTCATAATAGTCGATCGGACAACCGAGGCCTCCAGAAAGTGCAAAACAAGTTCAGCATGTCTGGCGACAATTTCTGCAGACTTGTTCTTCGTTTAGGTTCGCTTCTTCTTCTCAGGACCTCTTGAGATCTTCATGTAAGCTTCTTCGATCAACTAGACATTCTCATCAAATGCGTTATCAACTCATGTCTTCTCCTCGGATCTACCATTACCTGAAATAATCAATAAAAACGTGTAGATTCCGACTCCGACAACATAGAGAACTAATATGCAAATCATGCTTAATCCATCCATGAAATGCATCTTAACTAAGCTAAATGCAACCTATTATGCCTACCTAAATGCATGCTATCAGTCACTTACCAATCCAATCTTTCAGGAGAGTCCGATGAAAGATGGTTATGGCACCGACGATGATATTCTTCCGGAGGAGGAGGATCCTTTCTGCCCCACAATCGCGCTGAACAAGGCAGAGAAAATCGCTGTTAGGAAGCCATGGGAGAACACACTTATCGTCAAGCTGTTCGACAAGGGTCCGAGCTATATGCAACTTCATCGGCGCTTATCGCAGAAATGGGGTCTTCGTGCACCATTCACCCTAGTTGATCTTGGGAACGACTACTATATTGCACGGTTTGCAAACCAGATGGATTATGACCATGTCGTGATGGAAGGACCATGGATGATTGGCGACAACTACTTGGCCATAAGGGAATGGGTTCCGAGGTTCGATGCCGAAGTTGAAGAGATCAAAACGCTGACGGTATGGGTTAGAATTCCTAACCTCCACATCGAGTACTTCCATCCTAGCCTGCTCCACAGGATTGGAAACAAGATCGGTAAAGTCCGGAGAGTAGACAACACGACAGCCTCGGTGGACAGAGGAAGATACGCTAGACTAAGCGTAGAAGTGGACCTAAGCAAACCCCTCCTATCCAAATTTAAGCTTGATGGACGGGTATGGCCGGTTCAATACGAGGGAATTCGCATGATCTGCTTCAAATGCGACAAGGCAGGCCACTCGTCGGAGGCTTGCGAGAAGACTCTGAATGCCCCCACACAAGGGAACTTAGGAGCAACCAGCGTCGACTTGGAGAAGGAATCACATGGAGATTGGATGCAAGTCAAACGTAATAATCGTAGAAAACCGGGAACAGGTGCGAACCTGGGGGCACATGCTGAAAAGGTGAACTCCGAGAGGCAAATGGGAAGCACTGTGGGGAAGACGGGAGAGGTGGTGCCGGAGACGGAGCTAGGGCCGGTGTCAGCTCAAGCAACAAATACCACGGTTACTGATTCAGAGAGATTTTCGGTGGAAACTTCCGCCCGTTACGGAGTGTTGGATATGGATAGAGAGGAAGTTGCGGACCCACAGAATCAAGAAAGTCAACTTGGCCCAGAAACTAATCCCCCCAAAGTAGGAATTCCCTCTTATAAAGAAAATCAAGAAATTCCCAAGATTACAGAATCTACACCCACGAAGGATCCGCTCCAACTACCGAATCTGGCCCGATTCAAGCCCCACCCAACGATCCTTCCCCGAATACGTCCTCCCAGAGGAAAACCATTCACAAAAAGAACCCTGAGGGAAACCAAAGCTGGACTTCAGCCCCACACATTGTTACTCACCACAAAATCCCTAATACCAAAATGAGAGCCCCCAATTTTACCCCCCGCCCTTCCAAAAGTTCCAACCCAGCCACCTCCAAACACGAGTTCAAACGTCAACCGGCAGTAGGGATCCTTACTGATGAATCCAGAGGTGGAGCAATTCCGGGTTCATACTTGGAAAAGTTTTCTCCTTTCAAGCCGCTGGACGGGTCCAATTCTAGTGCGGGTGCCGAGAATTGTGAACCGAATGTTCGTGGATTTCCTACCGGTGATCACCGAGTCCATATTACTCCTATGTCGAGTAACGATGCCCCAAGATCTAACTGACGCCCTGGATACTTGCGAGTTTCTAGGTCCTCAGTTCGATGCACATCGAAGTTTTTTCTTCAACCATTGTTTAAATATGTTAAGAGGTCTAAGCATTTTAGTTTGGAATACCTGTGGAGCAGGGAGCGAGGGGTTCATCAATGCCCTTCGTGATCTAATAAGGACTCATGATCCTAGTGTCGTGGTGTTGGTGGAACCCAGAATAAGTGGGGAGCAAGCAGACCGAGTTTGCAATCGAATTGGGTTTGATGGTATGGATCGAGTTGAAGCGAAAGGATTTTCGGGGGGGATTTGGCTCTTATGGCAAACAGCTCGAGTCCATGTTCGTTCACTTGTCACCCACCCACAGCATATCACAGTTGAGATCACCCGCTTGGGTGAAGAACCTTGGATCTTGTCAACCATCTACGCAGCACCGAGACCAGTCAGCAGAGATAGCTTGTGGAGATCACTGGAGGAGTTCGCTACAAGGAACTCGCAACCTTGGCTTCTGGCCGGTGATTTCAATGCTACTCTCGATGAGCACGAGCGCACCCGCTCTTTGGTGAGCTCGAATCGAGCCTCTTAGACGTTTAGGAGGGAGATCGATAATCTGCAGCTTATAGATGTGGGGTATACAGGGTTGCCCTATACTTGGTGGAGAGGAAAGGAGGTGGAAACTAGAGTTATGGCAAGACTAGATAGGGGCCTATGCAACAGCGAATGGCAGAAACTCTTCCCGGACGCTTCTTTGCGGCACTTGTCGGCGTCACACTCGGACCACACTCCTCTTCTCATCCGAACGAGAGGCGAGGAATGGACTAGAGACGGATCTTTGGGCCCCTTTCGGTTTCAGGCAAGTTGGTTGTTGCATAATGATTTTGAAAAGTACATAAAGGATAGTTGGAATAAAAATCTGGACACATGTGCGACATTAGAGGAGCTGTCTACAAGTTTAAGAGTGTGGAATAAGGAGGTCTTCGGCAATCTGTTTCACCGAAAAAGGCATCTGTCGAGCAGATTGGATGGGATTCGCAGAAAATTGGCAGAGAAAGTAACTCGACACTATCTAAACCTGGAGAAGGAAGTTTGCAGAGAGCTTGAGTTGGTGCTCCATCAAGAGCAGCTATTTTGGTTTCAGAAGTCTCGAGCCAACTTCATGTTGGAAGGGGACAGAAACACCCGCTTTTACCACATTTCTACAAAGGTAAGACGGACGACCAACAAGATATCTGCACTGAAACGCGAGGACGGAGAGTGGGAAGAGGACAGCCAATCACTTTGTGCTTTGGTGCTGAACTTTTTCAAGTCTCTGTACTCCGAGGAGCCTCGGCTAGATGCAGAGGAAGAACAAGTTGGCTTCGGATTCGCTTTCCCGGACCTGTCAACGAGTCAACTGGAAGGTCTGTCGGCACCGTTCAGCGGAGAGGAGGTCAAGGAGGTACTAAAAATGATGGGACCTTATAAGGCTTCGGGACCGGATGGGTTCCCCGCCAACGTGAATGGGGAGTGGTGGGAAGCCAAGTTATAGAGACGGTCCTGGCCATGGTTAACCAGGGTGAGTTCCCTCCTCGCATTGCTGACGCTCTGTTGGTCCTTATCCCTAAAGTTCAGCCCCCGGAACGACCATCGCAGCTTAGACCAATATCTCTCCTCAATGTTTTGTTCAAGATTGCTACGAAATTGATCGTCCAGAGATTAAAACCGGTTCTCCCATCACTCATTGCGCCGAAGCAGGCAAGCTTTATTCCTGGTCGTCAGATCATTGACAACGTGGTGATCGTGCAAGAGGTGTTGCACTCGATGGGGCTGAGAGAGCGTAGAAAGAACTGGATGATCCTCAAAACAGACCTTGAGAAAGCTTACGATCGGGTGCGCTGGGATTTCCTAAGGGAAGCTCTCGTAGGAGCCCATCTTCCCGAGAATCTGATCGAGATCATTGTCAAGAGCCAGACTTTGGGCAAAACCGAACTGTTGTGGAACGGCAAGTTGGCCGGTCACTTCACTCCCTCGAGGGGAATCCGACAGGGCGATCCACTCTCGCCTTATCTGTTCGTTTTATGTATGGAGCTCCTTTCTCAAATCATTTTAAATGAGGTTGAGCAAGGCCGCTGGAAGCCAGTGATTATTGGGGGTGTCAAACTTTCCCATCTTTTCTTCGCAGATGATCTAATCTTATTCGGGGAAGCCTCTTTAACCCAGGGTATGTTGATGAAGCAAGTCTTGAGTAGCTACTGCAGGAGATCTGGCGAGAGAATTAATTATGCAAAAAGCTCCATGTTGTTTAGTCGGGACGTCCCACCATCTACACAACAGACAGTTTCGGAGGAGCTATAGATTCCGATCTCGACAGATTTTGGGAATTACCTGGGGGTGCCGATGGCGTGTGGTAGGATGTCGAGTCAGAGGTACCAATATCTTGTTGACAAGGTGGCGGCCAGGCTCAGAGGTTGGCAATCGAAATCCTTGTCTTTCGTCGGTAGAGTGACCCTTGCGAAATCTGTTTTGACTAGCCTTCCGGTATACGTTATGCAATCGTCTTTCATCCCTAGAAATATATGTGATGAAATTGACAAAACCATTAAGGGCTTCATTTGGGGGAGTAGTCCGCAGCACAGGAAGGTTCACCTCCTATCATGGGACACCTTGCAGCTGCCGATGGAGGAAGGGGGATTGGGTATTAGAGCAATGCGGGACACCAATCAGGCCGTCCTGTCAAAGCTCTGTTGGCGGATGATTCAACAGGCCGAGTCACTTTGGAGTCGGGTGATCAGAGGCAAGTACTGCCAAGGACGACGGGATATTGACAGGTTCGGCTCTCGAAGGGGCGCATCTCGAAACTGGAGAGCGATCAACCATGGGGCTGAATTACTCATTCCGGATATTAGAGTTGCTATTGGAAATGGCATGTCTACGCTGTTCTGGATTCACAATTGGCTTGAAGGTCGATGCCTAATGAATGAAGCAACTCAAGAGGCCCCGGAGGAGAGGCTAGGTGACACAGTGGGGGACCTTTGGGTAAACGGAGGATGGGACTGGCAAGGGATCTCTCCTTACTTGTCGGCTGATTACTTGTTGAAGCTCCAAGCAATTCAGGTCACACCAGGGGAAGAAGCTGCTGATCGGTTCTATTGGGCGCACTCAAAATCAGGTGATTTCACCACTAAGTCCGCCTTGGCCAGACTGAGGGGCGACTCCGAGAGCCCAGTGATGGAAGGATGGAAGCACATTTGGCGTATTCCTGCCCAATAGCTTGCTCGAGCATTTTCCTTCCTTGCTGCCCACAATTGTATCCTTAGCAATCAGATTCGAGTCCGTCGTCGATTGGCCAATTTGAGTGGTTGTCCCCGTTGTGGACAAGAGGAATCAACTATCCATATGCTCCGAGACTGCGCAGATATTCGTGAAGCTTGGGTGAAACTTGCAGGGCAATCACTTGGTCCGGGGTTTTTCTCAGAAAGGGAGATAGGCAAATGGATCATGGCAAACGTGAATAAAGAGGATAAATGGAGCGCTACTTTTGCGTATATGCTGTGGTACGCGTGGAAATGCAGGAACTCTCTAGTGTTCGACAACAAAGACGTGATCCGTGGCCTGCCATCCACGGTCGTTAATCAGGCAAGGACTTTCGCCGACGTTAGTCGAGGTGCAACGAGATTACACGCACAGAAAAGTCACCCTCTAGGACAAGTAGATGAGCCCACGAACGCCTGGAACCCACCACCTTTGGGCTAGGTTAAGCTGAATGTAGATGGGGTGTCAAAGGGGAACCCAGGGCCAGCCGGAGGAGGATGTTTACTTCGAGATGATACCGGTAAACTGCTACGTGCAGTTACCTTTAAATGTGGCTATTGCAGAGCTCAGATGGCTGAAGCATGGGCTGCTCTCCATGGTGTTGAGATGGCAAAGAGGGTGGGAGTGGATCGGTTGATTATTGAAACAGATTCTACAACAATCAAGGAGCTACTGGAAGAAGGACATCAAAGACCAAACCCGGAATTTCATTTGATCAGCAGAACCCGGAAACTTATCAGCGAGGCGCAATGGGAAGTGAAGATTTGTAGCATTCGCAGGAAGGCTAATGCGGCAGCTAACTCCCTAGCAAACTGGTCCTTGTCTCTTACTGATGCATTTGTTGAGCATGTTGTTTTACCTAATAGCTTATTTCTTGATCCTACTACTGTACCTCCTACGTTGGGCTAACCAATATTTTCTTTATATAATATAAGGCACTAGCCACATTCTTGATCAAAAAAAAAAGTGGAGGTGATTTTTTTTTATGACTAGTGTTATCATTCTCATGATCTCATCAGTGTCAAGTTGATAACAATTTTTTTGGTAAAACTTCCATTTTACTGGCATGGGAAGTTGGTGTCGATACATCGAAAGCCAATGATTATATGTTTAACGAGAAATTGACGTGCATATAACAGGTCGGAAAGAGGGCTAGGTGCTAGAATCAACTGCGGTAAACAATGGTGTTATATTTACCACAATAGAATGTAACAAAAAAATTAAACAAATATAATATAAATGTACAAATTTTGGAAAAGTTATGAAATGAACACAATCCAATTTAAATCACTTTCTAAAAAAAAAATTTAACAAGACTACTTCATCGAGCATGGGTAAAGGGTGGCCAGACCTGTTGGGAACGTCGTGATCTGACTTCATAAGCAACAAGAGCGGACATTTCATTAACGGCTTCCTACATATACGAGTTCAGCTTACCATCCATGCCTCCGAGGCTTGACTTGTAGTTTTATTTTTTGATATGTAAAGAATTAAGTTCAACAATTAGTAATATTATTTTAAACTTATAACTAATAAGTATAAAATTATATATAAAAAAATAATTAAAAAGTTAATATTTTATATAACGTATAGTTTTAAGCTTCTTAAAAACTGTGTTAAAAATCAAACTGCACTTATTTCTTAAAAGATTGTGAAAGCTCTGATGATTTGATCAGAGCTTTCACAATCTTTTATATAGACAATTAAGGTTACAAAGGGATAGAGACAAACCTATACAAATCGTAACATACAAGGAAAGTATAAACAAGAGTATATTTTATCTCTAATACCCCCCGGCAAGCTCAAGGTAGAGGGCCGACGTGGAGCTTGGAGCGAAGTAGATCAAACCGACGAAAGCCAAGAGCTTTGGTGAAGATATCTGCAATATGATCATGCGTACTGATGTGACGAACAAAGAGCTCACGGGCATCAATCTTCTCACGAACGAAGTGAAAGTCGATATGAATGTGCTTGGATCGGCTGTTGAGGACAGGATTGT